>JAQIXO010000022.1:0-71133 GCA_034700305.1 Protaphorura armata
CGTGTCCAACGGTATCGTGTCCGTGTCGTGTCCGTGTCCCCTTGGACACGGCACGACACGGAACGTATTGACCTCTAAACATCACCGATTGGTATTCCCAGAAAAACTGGTCTAATTTCAGTTTTTTGTTTTTATTCAACAGGGATACGTGTTATGTGTCCTGGACTATGAGTTCCACATTCTGGACAATGCGTTCCTGGTCCATAGACCTGGGATTAAAACGATCAAAACGATTCCAAGTAAAAACCCGGTGGTTGCCAAACAAAACACTATCATTGCAAGAATCATACTGCCTGAGCTGAAATTATTATATGGAACAAAACCCGGTTGCTACGTTTAAAAACATATTTTACTATAATAATACTAGTTTGAATTGAACAAAACGGACAGCTAGCCGTACAGCTGGCGCTACGCATCAGAGATAGCTGATCTGAATATGTGCTCAAGTACACAAAGGAAGATAGAGATCAAAATGCACGCATTTTTTTAAAAATGTTATTCAAAAGAAATACTTTTATTATTATTGTAATTGTAAACTTTATTATTTGTTTTTTTACAATGACCGTCCGAATAATACGTGATATTGAAATTAGGAGAATCAAGACACGAACAAATCGTATACCAGAGTGTATTATGTAAAAGAAAGAGATTTTTGTATCAGAGGGAGATTTTTAATTATTCCTCTATGTGTAAACTATAAGACAATTGTTACTTATTTAAAAATCAAAATAAAATATATTTCGAAAAAGGATGTCCGTTTTTGAGTTTTTAATACTTTAATTTTGTAATTCTTATTGGAGCCCCGCACGGGACTTCATGCTGCAAGTATTACTTACTATTTGGATGGAATATTTAGTGCACCTAATTTTTGCATATCAAATAACACCCCCTGAAGAGCAGTTTTAAATTTTCCTAAATTTGTTTCTGAACTGGAATTCATGGCAGAGATTCCAAAACTCATTTCATCCTTCTTTGGAATGTAACAGCATCCGTAGCCATTTGGTACGAGCGGTCCAAAACACACGAAAGCTGGGCTTTTCGATGCAGGCTAAATGTTTAGAACAGAAAAAATAAGAATATAATATGGAACATGAATATAGTTGACAATTTAATTTACCCGACTAGTCGCTATTCTAAAATCAGATGACTTGACGAATCCTTTGTCTGCGTACAATTCTGGTACAGTGATTCCATGTTGCTTTGCAATCAGTTTTAGTCCTAAAAGATGACGATCAACACCCAATCCTCTGACTGCATCTGTAGCATAAAGCTTATGTCCTTCAATTGCTTTCTTCATTAACTTGTACTTCTCTTGAGGTGAAATGCTCATTTTTTTATTCAAGGCTTCAGAGAATTCTAAAGACTCTGTTGAACAAGATCGGATTGTCTCAGTTCTACCACCAGCGAACATTCTTGTCGACGCGGACTCGTATTGAGCTCCTGGGATTCCGTGAACTCTGCGATTTATAAAATATTATAAAAATTGGTGAGTTTTGATGTGCAAATTAGTCTCACCTGTGAAAAGCTGATTGGATAGCCATTTGAATGTAACTGTCCGGACTGAAATTACATGATTTGATGAAGTCCTTCCCGTATTTTTTGAAAGTGAAACAAGCCAAATTCAGGTCACTAATGAGCCTAAATATATGAAGATCAATTAGACCCCGCTGCTTCATCGAATTCTGATTATGAAAGTTTAACTAAGTTAATTGTAAAGAATTTCAAACTTTTAGACTTACACATCGAGATTTTCTCTGGCCAAAGTTATTGCAGTGCTGGCTTTGTCGTTAATATTGAACTTGAGATTTGAAGGAAGCTGTTTCGGTGGTTCTTTCTGCTCAATGTAATTGGCCACCAGTGGTTCGTACTTCTTTAAATTTCCAACAATAAAATCAATCATATTAGCAACCGGTGAACCGTCAGCTGGACTATGTTCATAAGTCAGTCCGCATTCACCCTCGGAGCCGACAATGAATTGGATTGTCTTATCAAACCATCGATTCCCGGAATTTGTCCTCAATCCGTGAATCATTTGATGAGCAGCGACTAAGAATTTAGAGAAAAATCCGTGCCTTATTAGAGCTATATGTTGGCCATTTCGACATAGATGGACCGAACCAGCACCCTAGAAAAACTCACCGGTATATTTTTCACTTTTAGCTAAGTCTTCATCTCCATCCACATCTGTATAACCCTTTGCAATCCTGAGAGGACGATTTGGTTGATCAATCGAGACAAGAAAAAGTGCCTCTGAAATAACTTGAACGGACTCTTTGTTCAATTTATCCTTGACCAATTTTGAATAATCTTGAGCCCAAACATCCCTGCGTAAACTCGTGAGGATCCCAACAGGGATTCCTGGAAGACCACCCATTGATCCCATGGCAGACAATTCCATTATATATTTTAATTGATGTAATAATTCGGATGGAGTGAGTGGATAACCCGACTCACTGTAACCAGGTACTTTATAAAAAAAGTTTTTGTAAGCAACCACAAAATGTTTACTCGTTGAATAGTGAAAGAGTGTGTCTCTTATTTTCCCTGGAGTTCGAATTGTTCCAAGGAATTTATGATATTTTGGCGCATCAATAGTGTCGGGTTGAATTGTTCCATCATCAATACTTTGCTTGTACGACAAGGCTCCATAGATTAATTTGGCTGCAAAGCGTAATTGATCTTCTTTTGATTTAAAATCTTCCAAAGGAAATACGAGGCCAGGACTAGAGTACACGACGACAGGATTACGAGGTTCTAAATAAGCATGGTTGAGCCACCAATCACTTAACTGAAAAATATAGAAAATATATAGCCGTGCATGCCAGACGCACTAACGAGACAACCGCAAGGATACATGTACACATTTCGAACTAAATGAAGAATTTTCGTAATTGTTCGAATTAATTACCCAGTTTTCAGTTGATTTGGCTCTTTCTTCCAATAATGTGTTGAGTTTTCGCCCAACACCACCATCGGATCCAAATTCTTTTACTAAAATTTGAGTTTTCTCATATTCCACAGGTGAGCACAGCGGTTTAACTGTCCTGCGTAAAAAAGTCGAATGTAATTTAATCAATTCGGCCTAGTTAATTAAGAAATGAAAACAAACCTCAGGAATTTTGTCAACGTATCATTTAAATTTGGAACAGGTAACCGTGGAAGTCTGTCTGTTGCGGTAGGTGCTTCTGGTTTTCGCACTTGAGCGGACGTACTGGTTCTTCGAACATTTTGAAAAACTGGGCTACCGAATTCCCAGCGCACATTATTATGACATGATGAGTTCAATTTAATCTTCAGATTGTTGTTGAATGACGGTGGTGAGTTCGTTGAGTACAGAGAAGGATGGTGAGATGAATTTGTGAGTAGTGTTTGAACATGGTTAAAATGGATACGAGGAACTTTCATTTTTAGGCAAGACTTGGAAAATTGAACTGTTCGTTCTATTGTTCTTGGAATAGTAAACAATTATGGATATTCCACAATGATTAATTTTAGCTCACAACAACAAGTGTTTGACGTAAACTGAAACACACTGGACAATGTGGAGTACTTGAGCATTGTGTTATAAATTCAAAAACATTTGCAAATTAATGTCGTGGTTATACATAATTAACCACACAACCTGAACGTGAAATTAGATAGCAAAGATTGACATTTAGCAATTGGATTGGAACCCATATGAGTATTACTGAAGAGCAAAATAGTACAGTAGTATGGGGGACGGCCGATGCGACGGGACCGACAAGAAAAATAAATATTTTCATACTGATTACATATAAATGTCTTTTTGAGAGTTAGTCAAGGATTTGATGACAAGGTTATACTTTCAGTTTCAGTTGGGTGGAAAAGCCAATAAGGCCCATTGCACTGGAACTCTTTCTGAAGTGACACTAATACTGTACGTATAAGTGGTAAAACGGCCATCGTTTCAATGGTTTAAAAGTTAATCACTATCAAACACAACATACTCGTATGAGTATTTACCAAATGACAAGGAATTCCTCTCGTGTGTAAATTGCAAACTTCACATTTTTAATGACTATATGTATAATCATAGCGAACTAGTATGGGAGAGGTGTAATAAAGTGGCTTGACCTTGATAATATGAAATTATGATTACCAAGAATACGCGCGATGGCTTCGCCACCCGCTAAAAATACACTTTTTTCTTATCGACCTCGGGATCGATGATCATTTTGAGTGAATCTTTGTGAAACTTATTCCCACAACTATATAACATATAAAAATTCCTAATTAATGACTAAAGTGCATTGAGACACTGACGTGAGCGTGATGACTTGAGGAAGTAATAGCATTAAAATGAGTTGATGCGAAGAAGTGGCCGGACGCTACCCAAAACTTTGATTTCAGGTAACGAGTGCCGAAAAATGACAATTAAATCGCCTCAAATCGGTCACCCGTTGCGATACGACTACAATCATACATTTATGACATGCGAGTTGTGTTACTTCTATTATTGGTAAAACTCTTTCGGTGACTTTTTAAGGATTTGAGTTGCATGAATTAGAAGCAGAGATACGGCTTGCCAGGTTTTATACTCTTGTACATGAAAAGTGCTTTCCTTTTGAGTGATTGATATGACCTTACATTTCCCATCAAAACTATCCGTAAATATTGACAGGAGGTGGATCATATTTTTACATCAGGCAGTACGTAGTATGTTCAACAGTGGCGTAGGTCTGAAAGAGTTACCTAATAATAAAATTCATTCGAATTGGTGAAATAAGTATAAAATACCAAGGGGATGTTGCCTGCACTAGCACTACAGTACAGTCGCAGATTTTGCAGGGATAGAATAATCACAATTACAGTTACAGATAGATGAATTCGATGGTCGATCGTGGAAATTTTAATTTCGTTTCAATTTAACCATTATTGCTAATATCTCTCTCTATCCATTGAGATGTAACATAATAGAGGTTAAGCATTTCCACGAACCCACTTACGCCGAAATAATTTCGTGACAAATACATTTGTGGTTACCCTGGAAATTTTGAGGTATGAAAAATTTGTTTGGAAAATTTGATATGAGGGGGAGAGTTGGATCGAATCGTCAGTCTGTCGTCGTTTTTCATACTGGCCACACGTGTGTCAAAATCCTCTCCCAAAAGTACAGAAAGAGGTCAGCTAACTTTTGTAAACATAGTATTTAATTTATACTGATTGAATGAACAAATTAATTAATTATTTATTTTGATTCCTTTCTGACAGAGTCGCCAATTTCAACTCACGCCGAGTCCACCAGAAGCCCCGGATCTGGACGACGGCGGTGGCACGCCGTAGTCCACCAGAAGACCGGGATCCGGACGACGGCGGTGGGACGCCGAGTCCACCTGAAGAGCGGGACGACGGCGGTGGCACGCCGAGTCCACCTGAAGACCGGGATCTGGACGACGGCGGTGGCACGCCGTAGTCCACCAGATGACCCGGATCTGGACGACGGTGGTGGAACGCCGAGTCCACCTGAAGACCGGGATCTGGACAACGGCGGTGGAACGCCGAGTCCACCTTAAGACCGGGATCTGGACGACGGCGGTGGGACGCCGAGTCCACCTGAAGAGCGGGACGACGGCGGTGGCACGCCGTAGTCCACCAGATGACCCGGATCTGGACGACGGCGGTGGCACGCCGAGTCCACCTGAAGACCGGGATCTGGACGACGGCGGTGGCACGCCGTAGTCCACCAGATGACCGGGATGTGGACAACGTCGGTGGAACGCCGAGTCCACCTGAAGACCGGGATCTGGACAACGGCGCGCGGCGGTGGAGTAAGTCTACCTGAAGATCACCTCATCCCGGACAACGGCGGTGGCACGCCGTTGTCCTTTGTCCACAAGAAAATCTCAATTTTAAATTATTAATTTAAAATATCTACAAATTGAGCCAAATAAAATGTTGAAGTTTGAATTTTACGATTGTACTAGGTTCATCTCAATCTCTGTTTAGTATTACTTATTTACTGTATTTGTGTTTTTCTCCTTATGAATTAATGGTTCGCCAGTTCGGGTCTACTGTGTAATAATATTATGAAGTAAATATTCTGAGCTTGTGGATTTTCGAATTTGTATACGGCATATAAGGTTGACTTCACATTTCGGATAGGTTTTAGTTGTGCCTGTTACTAGTAGCTGTAGAAAAGTGGCAAAATGTGGTATATGATGGAAGGTAAGGATTCTGAACTACATGTGTTGTTTCAAACGTTTCATCGACTCTCAATATGGCATGACTGGGCAGACGGGGTACTTGGATTTCTCGAAAACCGGTGGTTGATAGACAGAGCACTATCATTGCAAAAATCCAACTACCTACATGGGCTAAAATTAGTAATATGGAACAAAACCCGTTTGGTAGGTTTAAAAAGTTTTTTTTTACTGCAGTTTGAGTTGAATAAAACTGACAGCCCTACAGCTAGCGATGTGCATCAAAGATGGATGGTCTCAGTGTATTATGTAAAATAGAGAGATCTGTAATTATAAGTAATCCTCTATGCTCAAACTGTAGGACAATGTTACTTTATTTAAAAATTAAAATAATACGTTTCGAAAATACGATCCTCGTTTTGATTTCTTCGATTGGGGTTTTTTAACTGCACCAAATTGCCGAAATTTCCGAGCTCGAGTATACTTGACCAGAAAAAGAAAAGTTCACAATTTACACATGGCCAATTTGATGTTATTAGATTTTCGTAGATTTTATTGTAACGCAAATCAGAATTGTACAGCTAACTTAACTAGAAGTCTCTCATAGGCCACCTAACCCCCATTACTTAAACCCATACATTTATTAGGAATTGGAAGCGACAAATTAAATAAAAAATAATCTTATCATATAATATTTAATTAATTAAATCTATTGAATTTGACCCCTGTATTGCTAAAGGAAAGAGTAACACCTAATTATTATTCTACAAATACGATTTTACTAAAATACAACTTTCTTTTCTTCGTTTCATCGATTTATTAAATACTTAATTTTTGTGATTACGATTGTTATTCATTGTTGGCATTTGTGTCCGATATACATACTGATTGATTATTGTTGAAAATTGTCGGGAATTCTAGAAGAGATTGGTTTCGAGTTGAAACTATAATTATTTGTAATAATTCGATCACAAGGCAGGGATTCTTCATCTTCACCTCTCATCTTCCAGCACCTCACTGGACTTCAACTACTTACAATTTGGACGGAATATTTTGTGCAGCTAATTTTTGCATGTCTAGTAATACCTCCTGAAGAGCAATTTTAAATTTGCCTGAATTTGTTTCTGAACTAGAATTCATGGCAGAGATTCCAAAACTCATTTCATTCTTTGTTGGATTGTAACAACATCCATAGCCATTTGGTACGAGCGGTCCGTAACACATGAATGCTTGATTTACTGATGCAACCTAATTTTGTAAAACAGAAAGTATTAGAATAAAATATGTATTCGTATTATGAACTACCCTTGTAGCCTTCACACAATTAAAGTAATTTTACCTGACTAGTCGATATTCTAAAATGAGATGACTTAATGAATCCTTTGTCTGCGTACAATTCTGGTACAGTAATTCCATGTTGCTTTGCAATCAATTTTAGTCCTAGAAGATGACGATCAACACCCAATCCTCTGACTGCGTCTGCAGCATAAAGCTTATGTCCTTCAATTGCTTTCTTCATTAATTTGTATTTCTCTTGAGGTGAAATGCTCATTTTTTTATTCAAGGCTTCAGAGAATTCTAAAGACTCTGTTGAACAAGATCGGATTGTCTCAGTTCTACCACCAGCGAACATTCTTGTCGATGCGGACTCGTAGTGAGCTCCTGGGATTCCATGAACTCTGCGATTCATAAAATATTGTCACATATTAATTGCCCAAAAAAATTAATAATTTTCAGTGTCCAAGTTAAACTCACCTGTGAAAAGCAGATTGAATAGCCATTTGAATGTAACTGTCCGGGCTGAAATTACATGATTTGATGAAATCCTTCCCGTATTTTTTGAAAGTGAAACAAGCCATGTCCAAATCAGTAATGAGCCTAAATGTAAAAAATTAAAATACTTATTATTCAAATCCTTTATAATTAAATCGCTCTGCTTCATTCAATTTTTAGCGAGTCTTGTGATATTCTTAAAACTGAACTATATTATTGTTAAATGTAACTTACGCATCGAGATTTTCTCTGGCTAAAGTAATTGCAGTGCTGGCTTTGTCATTAATGTTAAACTTGAGCTTTGATGGAAGCTGTTTTGGTGGTTCCTTCTGCTCAATGTAATTGGCCACCAGTGGTTCGTATTTCTTTAAATTACCAACAATGAAATCCATCATATTGGCAATCGGTGGGCCTTCAGCTGGACTATGCTCATAAGTCAGTCCACATTCTCCCTCAGAGCCAATGATAAATTGGATTGTCTTATCAAACCATCGATTCCCGGAATTTGCCCTCAATCCGTGAATCATTTGAAGAGCGGCAACTAAAAAGTAAACAAAAAACGATCCAATAATTATTTAATTTAAATATAAAGTAAGTGATTTTAGTGAGTCACACAATTTTTATAGGTAAAAATTTGTTAAGATTTAACTATAGCATAAAAAAATCAATTCCAAAAACTTACCAGTCTGTTTCTCACTTTTGGCCAAATCTTCAACTGCATCCACATCTGTAGAACCCTTCGGACTTTTGAGAGGACGATTTGGTTGATCAATTGAGACGACGAAAAGTGCTTCTGAAATAACTTGAACGGACTCTTTGTTCAATTTATCTTTGACCAATTTAGCATAATCTTGAGCCCAAACATCCCTGTGTGAACTCGTGAGGATCCCAACAGGGATTCCTGGAAGACCACCCATTGATCCCATGGCAGACAATTCCATTATATATTTTAATTGATGTAACAATTCAGACGGTGTGAGTGGATAACCCGACTCACTGTATCCAGGTACTTTGTAGAAAAAGTTTTTGTAAGCAACCACAAAATGTTTACTCTTTGGATGGTAGAATAGTGTGTCCTTTGTTTTCCCAGGCGTTCGAATTGTTCCGACAACTTTATTGTATTGTGACATATCCAGAGGAAGTTTCCCCATCATGTCGGGCTGAATTGTCCCATCATCAATACTTTGCTTGTACGACAAGGCTCCATAGATTAATTTGGCTGCATAGCGTAATTGATCTTCTTTTGATTTAAAATCTTCCAAAGGAAATACAAGGCCAGGGCTGGAGTACACGACGACAGGGTCACGGAACTCCAAATAAGCATTGCTTAGCCACCATTCGCTTAACTGAAAATTATATACAACAGTTACATACAACAGTTTTAAAGAAAATTATGAAAAGGTAGTTATTTTGGCCCAAAATATTTGTGAGTTCAAAATCACAAATTTTTCTACAAATTACGGTTATAAAATGCACAGAAGTTGAGACGGCTGACACATACCCATTAATAACTAAAAGAAGAATTATAGTATCTTTTTCTAATTAATTACCCAGTTTTCAGTTGATTTGGCTCTTTCTTCCAATAATTTGTTTAGCTTTTGCCCAACACCATCATCAGATCCAAACTCTTTTACTAAACTTAGAGTCCTTTCATACTCGGTAGGTGAGAGCAAAGGCTTAGCACTCCTGTGTAAAAATAGTCTCTTTATTAATTTTTAATTAATTGGGTTTTTGAAATGCTACAGAAAAATAAAATAAAAACAAACCTCAGGAATTTTGTCAACGTATCATTTAAATTTGGAACAGGTAAACGCGGCAGTCTGTCTGTTGTGGTAGGTGCTTCTGGTTGACGCACTTGAGCAGAGGCACTGCTTCTTCGAACAGTTTGAAAAACTGGGCTTCCGAGTTCCCGGCCCACATTATTAGAATTGAACTTAATCGTCTGATTGTTGTTGAGTGTTGGTGCGGGTGGGTACAGAGCACGATGATGGGGAGAATTTGTAAGTGGTTGAACACGATTCAAATGAAGACAAGGAACCATCCTTTTCAGATAAGACGTCGAAAATTGAAGTGTTCGTTTCATGGTTCCTGAAATAATAAACAATAATTAATTTTAGCTCAACGAGTGTTTGACATAAACAGGCCAACGTGAATTCTACATTGCGCTATGAACTCAAAAATAGTTATTTGAGCGACGACGTGGACTGTGGTGCATGAAATTAATAACATTATTTTAATCCCTATATCACGTAAACGTACCGAATCAATTATGAGATTGCCATTTCCTCAGAACCAGTGTTTGTAATTGAGCAGATTGAATTTAGTAAATGGAACGCTTTATAAAAAACGAAATTGTATGTGGAACTGACAAGGGAAATAAATGTTCCTGGAAAATCTCATATGCCACCATGTAATAGTAAAGAGCAAACAAATTCATGTTATGTGGTAACCGACCTATGTATGTGTATGAATGGTGGAATGATTTAGTTGCGCAAAATTACACAATCGTTATCAAATACAAATGGTATGTGATAACTTGCAACTTATCAAAGTAAAAAGGAATTCACTTGAGGGACTGCCGACTTGACTTTCGACTGATTGACTGACACTGACCTCACATTTACCCATTGAAGTTATCTATTACTATAAATATTGACAGGAGGCGGGCCACAACCACAAATCAGTAGGGTCGGAAACTATTAAATACATGTAAATGTTGTATGTATTAATCTGTCACTGTCAAACCTCAAACGGTTAGTTTAATTTTTGATAAATTACAACTTGCCTGTGTTGCCGATCATGGAGGTTGAGTAGTTTACCGTTGTGAATTAAATTCCAATTAAATTTTGAGTTGAATGTTTTTGTTGATAAAATTATAATTTAATTTAATTTGAATTGATTGACTCGTGGAGGGTGCGAGTGCCGAAGAATAACGAATACTTACTTGAGATAATTTTTTTTATCGAGTTGACTTGACTGGGTACAAAGTACAAAGTCAAAGTCATAAATAACACGACATTTTCAAAATTACGCGGGTAAATTTTAGGAGGTAGTCCCAGGATTTAGTTTCATTAAGAATTTGTGTTCATAACCAGGGAACTGGGAACAGCAAGAAAATTGAGATATACATTTTAAAGGGAATTTTTGATTTGAAGAAGCCATACATTCCAATTAGATTCCAATTCATATAGATGCATCACCGTTACGTTACAAATGAGTGTAATTCAATAAGAACATAACTTCAAAAGGTGAACAAAAGGTAAATTCCTCTCCGGAGTACAAAGTACAATAAATCTTGATTTTATTAATTAAATCTGTATTTGCTTATTTAATTATTATACCAATGCAATACTTATGTATGAAATGAAGCACCGTGTATATTAAACGACAGCTCATCAGTTCAAGTTTTGAGTACACATGAGACTAGACAGGCATTAGGCATTAAACAAAAACAGGCACTTTGTATTTACATTGAATCGAATATGAAATAAAATAAACACCGTCTCTTATATTATATGCTTATACTTATCAACAAAAATTCCAAATTACAAAAAAAAAATCATTTTTTAGCCATTTCAAATACAACCATGCATTAGCAAAAAATCAGCCAAGAGTTCAGTAACTCCTCGTGCTATGTCCCGCGATGTACTCGGAATTCCCAGACTAAAAGTTCAAAACCTATGAGTGAAGAACCCAGATGATATTTTCTCCACTTCGATAAGTTTTTTTTGATAATTAATTTAATTGTAAAAAATAAGAGGCCAAAGGCACAGCGAGGAGAATAACCAGTTTTTGTTGTTGGTGTTTTGTCCGTCTCCGTCCGTCTGTTATCCAGTTGAGAATAATTCAGTTTCAGTTTCAGTACAGTACTATTGGCTGGCTATGAACAATTTATAGTGTGGTTTGCATTTGCCAAAAAATCCCCACCACTAAAATTATTCATCAATTCAATCCAATACATCATGTAGTCCAAAAAGTGTAATTTAAATTCAGTACGATTCAGTTCATATTTGATATTGGACGGAAAAATTCATCAACACAAAGAGATAGACAGTGTCTGGAATTTATTTTTGATTGGTAAGTCGAGTGTACATTTTTAATCATTTTGAGATTGATTTTTGTAGTGAATGAATGCAATGAATGATGGTGGCTGGGTTTTAATCATGACATAATTTTCTATTTTTTGGCATTTTTTGGGTCTATTAACCTCAGCCAATACCACATATCAATATCACATATCCCCGTATTCCGTATCCGTATTGCATTGTTGTTTTTACGATATTCCTGTCATGAAATTTGGAAATTAGAAGGTTCGGATTCGGAGAATTCGGACCAACTAAGCTGTCAACGTCAACTCGTTAATATGTGCAGGATGCTTAAGAAAGAGGCGGATATATAGTTCATTCTCAGAATAAATGGACCATGAGAACATTAATAAAAAATGTCTAAGGCACGTCATAATTATTATGACGTGCCTTAGACATTTTTCCCTTATTAATTATGACAGTACGTAATACTATACATACAAATACATGAAGCCAATACGGCCTTTATAGTGGTTGACCTTGTGGAGCTTTCATGGCTGATAACAATAACAGCATGTAAACAATTTTTATATGGTACATATTTTCATCATTCTCGCTTCTTTATATATTTGGAGTAAGCAATGAGAAACTTATAACATTTTCCGTCATAAAAGATATAAATAAAAATGTCGATCTTTTTTAGATTTAACAGGAGATTTTCCCAACATTAGACGGTTTTTTCTATTATTTCTGGGCATGTTTCTCAAGCATTGTTGACGCGTTTAGTTGCCGAAATCAGAAGTCACGGAACAAAAAAACTCGTTAAGAACTGCGTCACCAGTATACATGTACAAAACCTGTTCCCGGTACAGGAAAAGTTACAATGTGCGTCAACTTTGTCGATCTTGACATTGACATTCACTTCACTACTCACTGGAGTATAGGAAAGTGCAGACTCAGAAACGCAACAAGTGATAACTTTTAAAAGATTCTCAGAGTTGGAACTTTCGAACAATTGGTTTAGATTCGGTAGACTCAAACTTAAAAATCCGTGTGCAGCAACAATTCAGAAATTGTAGTAGACAGGTATAGCACAAATAGAAAATCTCAGTATAAGAATTACGTATCTCGCCTACGCTACGTGCGGTAAAAATAAGTAACCAAATAACAAGTTAATTAATTAGAGTATACTTGTGTCTGGTAAAATTTTAGGCGTCATTAGTATATAGGTTATAAAATATATATTTTTACCATGTATTATTTTTTTACAATCGTGGGATATCTCTGACGCCCATAAAGAAACTCTTTGACGAACAAACATTCCGTAAGATCTGAAGGAGTTTCAGTTTCAGTTCACATAACTTATTATTTATAGTATTTTATAACAAAAGCCTATCGCATGAGTAATGTGAAATGATGATCTTATTACGACATGTTAATCCTGATAATTAAAGTTAATGCCATTGTTTACCTAATGATGACTATGAGAATTATGACTTTTATGGGTTTTTTAATAAGAGACTAACCTTCATTTCCATTCCGCTGCGGTGCACCAAAGGCATGTGTGGGATTGACCCGTTGAATAAACTCATAACTTTATCACCACAAAAACTTAAAATCAAGTTCACGCCTGGTGTAAATGATTGAGTGAGTGGTGAGAAAAAACTTGGCTGATTGTTAATGTGTTCGAACAATTTCCTGCTGTGTCCATTAATTTCGTTTAATCTAAAGCGAAGTGAGACGGCTGCAGTTAGTAAATCGACGGGATTTTTATCATTTTATAAATCAACTCCACGTGTGGAGTGAGAGTTCATTCCTACAATATTGCAATTCGTGAACTATACACAAGTGTATTTTGTGTGCACCAGTTGTTGCAAATTTAATTTACGGTATATTATAATTTTTGCCTTTATACTAGCGTGCTATTGCAATAAATGCATTACATTTAAATTTTTTTGACAATCAAGGTTAACTGGTGAACTGTTTTTGTGATTCGTGACGTGACGTGAGAAAATCTTGACGTCTTGTGTACACATTGGAAGTTTCGGAGAAATGGAAACTGAAACTGTACAAGATGCGGATGGTGTAAAAATTGGAGCTGGAATTCCAAGAGTCAGTAGTGTATTGACCATGGAAACAGAAACAGATGTAGACGCAACGAGCCAAGAGAATCTTGAATCACCTCAAGAAAACCCGACAGGGATAAATGATCTTCCAGATGAACTCTTGGAAAATATATTTAGTCGTTTATCACCGTATAATGACTTGGATGCAATCAAATGTGTTTCACGTCGATGGAACGTAGTTGCGAGAAGTAAGTGTTCAAAAAATTAAAGCAGGTTTGCCGGTGGTGGATCGAATGTCAATTTACAATTTTTCATGCAAAGCAGTAAGGTTTAGAATTTTTTTTAACAAACATTGTTTGTCTTTTTGTGGTGCAGATGTTGTTTATCTAATCAAGAACAATTTCCACAAAGCCGTCCAGGAAGGGACGTTAGAATGTGTTAAACAATCAGCTATTTTCAATGAAAATGGTCGAATTGTTGGATATTGGATTTCTCCAAGATTCGGTCAAATGTGTTGTAGTCACGGTAAGTAAAATTATATATCCCGTGTCACGTTCACATCTGCAATTTTAATTTTGCATTGCAGTTGTTAAAATTCTTGAATTATATTTTTTAAAAACAGCAAACAAGATTTATATTATGGGAGGAACAACACACACTCCAACCACCTTCAATGACATGTGGAATTTTGATTTGACAACAAGAATTTGGACTCGAGTAATACCGAAGTCAGTGTACAACTTCATTTTTTTTTGTGTAGACGAGTCTTGTGTATAAGAACCTAAAACATTAACTTTTTTAAAATTGACAGTGGGAAATATCCGTCTCCAAAAGCTTTGGGAACATTTGTCAGCTACAAAGACTCTTTGGTTCTCTTTGGCGGATGGGCTCATCCTTCTCCGTATCCATTTATGCAGGTACACAGTAATATTTTAATTCCGTACGAAAAATGGTATTCTTTCTAAAAATGCTATAATGAACTCAATGGATCGTCAAATTGAAAAAATAACACCGATATATTCTATTCACAGCCATGGAGAATATTTGACGAGCTACACATGTACAGCGTGAAGGAAAATATTTGGGTTCCACAAGAAATTTCCAATGGACCACCTCCTACAGCAGGTCATTCTGCCACTGTCCATGGTGACTCGATGATAATATTTGGTGGAAGAACTTTTGATGAAGCTGGTCAATCTTACCCACTGTAAGTTATTTTTTCGGAATGACTGTCGTAATTTAAAAATATATCAGATGTTTCATAATGTTCGCTCGGCTCATCCGATCTGAGAATTCTGTATCAGCTAAGGTAATCAATTGAAATTGAATCTGTTTAACTTCCAGGTCACGATTTGTGTGGGTTTTTGACTTTACTATTAAAGAATGGTACAAATTGAAGACGAGTGATGACGTTTGCCCTACCCCTCGCTACGGACACACACAAATAGCTATTGATGACTCACATCTTCTCGTAATTGGTGGATGTGGTGGTCCAAATCAAATATTTTCTGATGTTTGGCTTCTGACCCTACAAGAAAATCCAGCTGGACCGCGTAAAGAAGTAGGGACTTGGCGTGAAATGTCTGTATTTGATGGACAACGAATTCCATTCGATTTTCACTATTCCGGTTGTAAGGTAATCGAATCCACTCTGGCTAGAAAGACCGGCTCTAGTACCTTAAACAGGGACTGATGGCTTCCTGAGAGTATAAACTATAGCACTTTACTTTTACTTTTATGTCGGACAAGTGTTTGCCGAGCTATAGCGTCAATAGCGTGGGGTCCCGATTTTAAATTGGTTCTGTAATTTAGGTTGACGATACTGTGATATTCTTTGAGAGATCTTCTCCAATCTCACGTAAGTCGATTCATTTGAATGTTGACATTTTACAATGTCAAACTAATATTTTATAAATTTTTTTCTCTCTTCAGCATTTCTAGCTTTCTTACATTTTGGTTCTCAAACTCCAACCCCACCAGAGCAGCATGGAATATTCTTTGAGTCTGACAGGTCAGGATTCAATGCCAGATGTTCTGGATTAAGAAATCAAGTTCCGAGTGACGCAATGCCCATTTACAGCTTAGACATTTCTCAGGTATGCGAATAAACTGGAGACACTTAACATTTGCCCTCTTTTGAACTGGTATTTCTAATTTTTTTAACCTGATAATTTTTAGGTGCTGATTGATGGAACTGTGCGATGGGACAAAGAACCCGTGAATCAAATACAATTTCCAAGACCAAATGAACGTTTGTTATACTCAATGGTGGCTGGGAGAGGTGAAATTATATTGTTTGGTGGATTTTATAAGGAACCGAATGGAAGACGATGTCGTGTGTCAAATGACTTATTCTTTTTAGGAACAAAAAACAAAACATATTAACCCCTCAACCAACGCATGTAAAATTACAGTATTTTCATTGTTTCTTTAAAAACTAATACCAAATCTCCTCTCAAACCAAAATCTGGTACCTGGTACTAATGGTACTACATTATGCATGGTGATGAAATGAATTCTCATGATATTATAGAATTTTGTAATGTAATGTAAAAAGTAAATGAATAAAATAAAATTCGTCGTTTCTGTTGACATGAGTGGTTTTTACTCCTTCAAGAGTGTGTCCATTTTTTACTTTGTACAAGAATCTTTAAAACTACTTAATCACACGACGTTAAATAAATCTTAATTTTACTAATAAACAATTTTTCAAGCTGTTCTTAATTCAATTCACCAAAGTCCCAAAGTGGAAAATTTTGGAATGGAAATTATAATTTTAAATTTAATAGCGTTAGACAACAAAAGAACTATATCGTAATCTTTGATCATTATTTCAGTCTCTTAAAAAATTCTACTCCTGTTAACAACATTAGAGAGGCTAGAAATAGAAATAAGAATTTGTAAGTTTGCATGCAAGATGCAACGAAACACTTTTAGGTTTAGAATAAATAAAATTTAAATAAAATTTATGAGAAAATAGAATATCTGTACTAAACTAAAACTTAATATGGATAATTTTGCCGAGGTCGAGTAAAACCACGCCCACCACCACCACCACGCCCTCCACTAAAGCCGCCTGAATTACCCCGAGAATTCCAACCCCCTCTATTAGTTGAGAAAAATCTGGGGCGTTGGTCTCCAAACCCTGAAGATCCTCGAGGAGTAAAATTACTTCCTCCACCCCCAATTGGGCTGAAATTGGATGACCCGCGGGACGAAGAGCCAAATCCCCCTCCTCGGGAACCATAACCCCCTGATGACCCTCTGGGGTTATAACCACCAGACCCACTTCCACCACGTGGATTATATCCTCCACCTCCTGACCCGCCTCTACCACCGTATGAACTAAAGCCTCTAGACCCACCACCACCACGTGAATTAAAGCCCCCACCACCCCCACGAGCAGAAAACCCTCCGCCCCGACCAAACCCACCACCTCTTGCGGCATTTCCGCCGTGTGTCCAACCCGAACTTCCACTTTGACTTTGATCTCCCTCATTTCCTAAATACAATAAAAACAGTGGGTTAGATCAATTCTAGTCTAACCAGTCTTAAGTGTAGTCACTAGCGTTAGCATACTTTGCACGAATTAAATTAACTTTTGTGGGAATTAATTAGTCCCTATCAGAAATCAAAAACTAATACACATTTGAAAACATCAACGGGGAAATCGTATTTATTACGAGTTTAGTTTTGTACTTCCATTTCCTTGGGTTTAACAGAATAATTAGGTTCATTTTCAAATTCTACACGCACCGTCAAATATGCTGAAACTCATTTCTCTTTCCAAATCATACATATTTTTTAGTTTAATTCACCGCAACATCAATACTCAATAATTAAAATGTTTTATACGCTCCCTTGTCTTATAATAAATAATATGTTGACGGTTGTCCATTCAAGAGTAAAGTCAGAAGTAATATTAAAAAAAAACCCAATCACTTCCAGATATATTAACTTGTCTTTTTCCTTGTAAGGTCCGGCCGTGCTTGTCTCGTTTGAATAGAATATACATTTTGGATTTGAATTTCGGATAAAATGTCCGACCTTGACCAGTATCTAATGGGTTTCCTTGTAATAGTTCCCCTTGTGAAAGCTGGAGAAATTTGCTTACCATTGCCAAATGATGATCTTTTCGGTGCCGGTGATTCACCATTTCCACCTTCAGTTCCTTCTTCGGCTCCCTCACCTGAAGCATCAAATGTTCGTTTCACCCCTCTGGGTTCACCCTGACCGTATCCTTCAAACTCTCTGGAAAAATAACCACAACCACACAATATAAATTTTTACAACCATTTCAAATATCAAAGTAAGAAATCCCCAGCTGTCGTAACTTACCCCTGATCAGCAATACTTCCTTCTCCCTCACCCCCAAAACTTTCGTTTCCAAACGATTCGTCGTAACTTTGATCTTGTTGGGCGAAGCGTGACCCAAAACGATTGTTTCCAAAAGACTTCGGTCCACCACTTTCAAGATTAAATTTCGCCGAATCCAATCCGCATAATTTGACAACCAGTGAGACCAGACTTTCATCTGGGGCAGCCAAAGGGAAAAAGTTCTCAGGATTCTCACTCACTTTCAATATCAAATTTTCAATTGCAGGGCGAAGTGCAACAATAGCAGCTGCGTCATCGGGTTTCATTTCAAGGTTTACCCTAGAAAAAATTAATTCAAGAGTTAACCAAAGATTTAAAAAAAATGAAATAAATAAATTGTCCACCTACCAATTATCCAGTCGAACAAGCCCTTGTGTAACTTCAACTTTCTTTGATCCGAAAAGTAGAAGATGAATAGGAGAAACAACTGTCATTTGTTTGCACGAAACTGCTCTTGTTCGAATCTAGTATGAGTAAAAATAATAAAAATTTATTTAGTTAGTTTTGTTGTTAATTAGTTGAAAAATTAAGTATTGCTACGAAGTTTTACCTTTTCACCAAAAATAAAGAATGGGTATGGAAAATTCGTCTCAAATCTTGTGCAATTCACTGAAGCCTTATGCACGAGTGCACTTTTGGACTCAGTTGTTAAAACCTGGAATAATATAAATACCATTAACATGGAAATTCTCACTAGGATGCCATTTGCATTCGAAAGAAAAAATGTTAAATTGTGATAAATATTAAGTACCTTTCGTTTATCCAAGTGAAAGCAAACATTTGGATATAATCCTGCACAGAGCAATCCTGCAATTGTATCCAAAGCAGGAGACTCCTGTCGAAAACTCAGCATAATTGGAGACAGAGTTTCTTCTGGGAAGTCACACTGTGACAACACTTGCAAGAGTTGATTCTAAAAGAATACAAATTACAAAATTAAGTAATTTCATGTACGTAATTAGGTAGTACTATTTTCAAACAAATCCTTCACCACAATCTTATCTAACCTTTGCGTCACAAGTCATTCTCAGACTTGGCAAAGAAAGAAGTCGCTGTTGACAAAATTCATATTCCGCTTGTTCGCCATTTCTTTCACGCTGGTATCGCCATTGTTGAAATGCATTAATCATTGCAAAGTGGTCGGAATTACGATTGGCTGCGAAAGCTGCGTTAATAATTAAATGTCAATGTCACTCATAACCTTCATAGCGTAAATAAGAAGAATGCAGAAATAATTCTCCGTACCTCTCTGTGCTGGGTGCAACCTCTTACTGTCTGGGCCCAAATTGAACACTTCACTCATATTTGAAGAATTTGCTGCAATAATTGCCAGAGGATCTGCACAGCCAAAAACTGCTCCAAGTACAATCATTTTTCCCAATCTTGGATCCAACGGTAATTTTGCAAGAATCCTTCCAAGTGGTGTTAGTTCGCCAGAAGTGTCCAAACAATTAATATCTGTAGAAAAAGTTACAGAAATAAAAAATTGTTCATGAGGGTTTACATTTTACATTATGCTTTCATTAATTGTGCCGTATACGGTATACCACATACCGTATAAAAGTGCTTGAGCCTCAATGACGGCGTCCAATGGTGGTGGTTCCACAGCTTTACTCAAAAATTGAGCAATTCCTCCAAGTCGAAGTAATTTGATAGAAAGTGCAATCTCGTGCAATGGAGTTCGAAACATTTCAGGAACCATGTTTTCTTCCAATCTATCAAATCGAGCCTACAAAATAATACAGTTTAGACGCAATCCAATCAACGCAACGCTTAAAAGTTTCATACTATATTTTCTATAATTACTTTGCTGCAAAGATGATAACAATATCCTTGTTGTACACGTCCAGCTCGTCCCCGTCTTTGTAACAAATTACTCTTGGCTGCCCACATTGTCACATATGTAGTCATATTGTTGTGTGATGTAAATAATTTTGTTTTTGCTTTACAGGAGTCAATTACAAAGACCACGTCGTCAATTGTCACAGATGTTTCTGCTATGTTTGTAGACAGAATTATCTGTAAAACGAGTAAAGCAATGTTTACAACAACCATGTCTCCTGAGATCACACCATTTCCATGTCCAAATTCTAATAACTCAACTTACTTTGGTAATATTGTCTGGAACTCTTTCAAATACTCTGTGCTGATCTTCTCTTGGTAGCTGAGAATGTAATGGGATAATATAATATGAGGATGTTCCTAAGAAAAATCAAAATGACATTAATTAATTACTATTCAAAATTTAAGTAAAATTTTCAGTAATATTTTGATCCTTACCAAAAACAGGGTGCTCTTGAAGATAGCGAAGCACGGCAAAAATAACATTCCATCCAGGTAGAAAAATAAGAATTGCACCCTTGGCTGGGAGTAGTCGAATGTGAGTTAATAAACTTGAGAGTAATTCCCAATTAATGTCCCGTTCATTTAATTGTGACATTGTTTGTCGTGTACTTGGTGAGTATCCAGAGTTTGGAGCTAAAATATTTAAATTTTCCTCTGCTGGAGTACTTGCATCCCCTTCCTCGTCGTCTTTATCGCCCTTACTGTTCTTACCCTTTCGACCAGATCTAGAGTAATAAAAATTTGAGATTACAGAAACTTAATCAATCATTTTAATTAATGTGCATTTCATTCAAAGCATAAGACGATATTCTAATTTTTCACCTGAGAGATTCAGGGCTCGGTATAAATTGTAAATTTTCAACAATCTCCTCCAGGAAAAATGTTTCCACTGGATGTGCCCTCCCTTCAACATGTATAGTTGGACAACCGTTGAAATATTGTGTGAATAAAGTATCGTCAATCGTTGCAGACATCAAAATAACTCTCAAATCTGGATATGCTGACAACATATCTCGAAGGATGACCAACAGAAAATCAGAATTGACATCTCTCTCATGAATTTCATCCACGATGACATGAGAAACTCCCCTGAGTCCAGCCTCCAGTTTACGAAGTAAAACACCTTAAAATTATGGAAAGAAAACCTGTGAACTTTATGACATTAACACAAAGCAAGCGTCTCAAAAAATGCCAAAGTCAAACTCACCAACTGTGCAAAATAAAATCGATGCATACGGTCGTGGGAGACATGACTCAAATCTAACACTGTACCCCACAGTCTGTCCCAATTCTTCTCCACGTTCGGTTGCAACTCTTTCAGCAACAGAAATTGCTGAAATTCTTCTAGGTTGAGTTATAACCACATTACAAAATGCTCCTTGTTCCGATTGTAGCCAATCGTCCAAAATGAACTGACAAATCTAAAAATTAAAAAAATAAAATAAAATACAGCAATCATTCGTCATCACAAAATGTCGTTAAGTTAACAGTGTTTTACCTGAGTAGTTTTTCCACAACCAGTGTCACCTTTGACAAGAATAATAGGATACTCTGTAATTGCTTCCATAATTGCTCCTTTCATTCGAAAAACAGGAAGTTCAGATCGAACTCTGTACATTTCTTGTACTTTGGTATTAGTTTGTTGAACTTCTTTATAGCTCGCAAGAAATTCCGAGCTCAATTGTTCTAATGGCGTCTGTAAATGTAATAAAACAATAAAATGAATAAGATATAAAAATGAGTTGAATTTGAATATTTAAATCAAACATTCGTTTCACTTCACTTACAAATGCCATGTGTCCTTCGTCAATATTACATGAAGTCCAAGGGTTCCAATTTGGAATTGGTGGTGACCAAGAAACAATTCCCCCAGATCCTTGGCCGTCTTCATTCTTATGAAGGAATGGAAGATCTTTTTTTGTGTCTGGGATTAAATTCACACCCTGCTCCTGCTCAGATTCCCCACTACCTTCTTGGGTTGGAGCCTAAAACACAAAAAAGATAAGATCGATAATCATTTGCAAAAACATGCTAATTAGGTAATTACAATTTGTGTAATTAAGTGTCTGAAATTATTATATCAATAGCGAGCATGAGTACGTAAGTATGAATGCATTTCACTTGAAAATTTGAAGAAGCCATTGAAATGAACAAAGTAATTATGGCTTCCAGAGCCTTCCCATGCCATTAGTACATTTATCTGATCAAAATTATATTTTGGGTAGAAAATTAAAATTATCCTATTTTGCTCGGAATTTCATGCAAAATCCTAAAGGTCATTCTGCGGGACAATAAGAAATCACACTAGAAATGCGCTAGGACCTCACCTCTCAACACAGGACTATGTATGTGTAAAAGTTCACTTGAGGTTATAGGTCCATAAGGCATGTATGGACTATCCTAATTTCTGTACCTTCACCGACCTTGTCCATGGGGACAGCGATGTTCAATGAGCGATTAGCGAGAGCATTTATGCTGGCACCCTTAAGTGACACCAACCCCAATGTGGCACTCGCTGCATTGGAATTTTTGAAACCCGAGAGGGCCCATTTATAAAAAAACAAATCTCGTAAAAAAAAATGTACACAAAAAAATTCCCTGTTCAATCTTATTATATGTTTTTCTGACTACAGAAAATTGAATTCGCTAAGACCAAAAAAAAGTAAATAAAGTTTTTCATTACCTTGACCTGGTCTGGACTTGTGGTGCTAGGAGGTAAAATTCCAAGTAAACTCAATACTCCATATACTTCAGCCATAAGTGCAGGGTCCACAGAAACTGGATAAGGTTTTACAGAAGCAGACTCCTTGGGTCGCTTTAGAGTTCCAGAGAATGGCTCAATGACACGCAAATGGTACAATTGACGAATCATTGACAAAGCACAACTTTTTGATGCTGTTTGCTTAGTTGACCCAGTTTCCCTTGCAATAACAGCTAAAAGTTAAAAAAAAACACAATAGAATTAGTCGAAATTCTGCAAGAACGAAATAAAATTTCTACGTACGTCGTCCAAGTTGTTTGATAAAGACATTCAGCTCAGCCTGGAAACTCCTGCGATATAAAAATACATGCCAGCCATGAAAAACGTATGTTTTTAATCTGATTCAAATGAATCCAATAACTTACCTTCAAGGTCTTTTTTGGTTAATTGGGAATAAACGCATCAGGCGTTCTACCCTACCACAAGTGGAACTTCACGCATTTTCGGCCATGTCTCCAACTTAGTAAAATGAATACATAGTTATAATTCTTGCGTTGCTTTGTTTTGATTTCTAATCTTAGATGGAGACATGGCCGAGCGGAGGATATTCCAATTTTCAAGTGGCAAAATTCAGGTTAGCGTCTAATTGATTCAAAAAGAAAAAGCTTCGACTTTGTGAATTAAAGAGACTCGGGCACACGATACAAGTTTGTCAAATTTGTATGCCATGCAGTATCCCATGTACAAGAAACAAATTACCTTCTAGATAGGTTCCGCTTGACAGTATTTTCATTTCGAGTATCGTGTTTTTCTTTGTTAATTTATTGAATGAGATTACTGGTCTTCTTTGCAGTCAGAAAACCAGAGAACTCAATCAGAGGTATAGACAATTCTCAAATACAGGGCGGTCAGAGAATAACCATGGATTATGAATATTTCTTCAATTTCTATTCTTTGATTTGTTTAATTTTCAGTACTTTAGAATTGAGCATACGGTTAAGTCATGACCACCCTGTAATTCTATTTTCGACTAAACCGTTACTAAACGTCCACTAACTTTGCATGTGGCGGTCCAACACTATTGTATTTGTAATCCGCATTGATTTTGTTCGTTTGAAAAAATGTATGTAAACGAGACTTTGCATTTTCAATCGTCCAATTTCCGTGTAGACCAGCATTCACATCCAGATCTTCAGCTTCTGCCAATTTCTTTGCATTAATTGCATCAAAATCTGGTTGTTGACCTCCAAATGGTCTGTAACCTTCACCCATATCCCTAGGACCCATTCCACCGCTAAATACAGGACGATCTTGTCTCGGATGACCACCAAAGTTCATTAGTGGTTCCGGAGGTGGTACAACTGATGCTGGCAATGACAAAACCTAAAAACATAATACATGAATTTATTTATTTTGCCCAATACGATTTGCTAAGAATTTATTTGTTTTCTATTACCGCGGGTGGAATGTCTGCCTGATTAATATGGTTTGAACGTATAAGATATTGAATAAAATCCTTGGCTGCATTTGTCTGGGCATCTTTCTTGCTGGTCGAATTTCCAGCTGCTGTGTAAGGGAAACCCACCACATTCAACTCACAAAGAAAACGTTGACGTTGCTTTGCACCTAGGAATAATAATGATTAACAATTACAAAAAAATTATTTATATTACAACATCTGACAATTACTTAGTATATATCAAATCCAAGTATCTGTTACAATCAGTCTTAGTTAGTCAAACAAGCTTACCACTTGGTCGAACACTATATTCTGGTAACATTTTCTGTTTTGATAGCCATCCGTATAGGAAAGACTTGGTTTCGTCGGAAGAAGGTCCAACGTCTCCTCCACCTTCCATATTAACTATTTTATAAAAAATAAGATTTAACTTCCTTGCACAACGAACCACGATGATAACGTATTGATTGTTTTAAGACTAGCACTTACTTGAATGATTTTTATTTGCTCCAAAATTGGCAAACTCCACAGGCGAGGCCTAAACATTTAAAAACACAGAATTGATGAGAACACTCATTTTTAAATTTTATGAGTCTTAACTTGTTCAAGGCTTGCATTGTAATTAGATCAGGTAATAAGAGTTTAATCATTAAGAAATTCGAGTTTCTCAGAGATAGAACAAAAACTAAATCATCACATCATATATTAGAACACAAAACATTCTAAAACATCTTAAAATAATAAAAAAGTACTCACGAAGTAGTAACTGGGGAGAATATACAAAGATCAACTAGTCCACGCTCCTGTAACTCAAAACATTTTTAACATTATTACTTCCAATCGTTATAAAGAGCATGCAAAAAAGAAAAGATTTCCTTTGTATTTTTAGTTATCAGATAGAGCTAATACGTATTAATTTCATTCTTAGTCAAAGAGAAGATTTTAATTCATCATATTAATGGTGCGTGATTATTTTCAAAATGATTTTAATTACTCACTCACCGATAAATAACAGTGAAGACTGAACGGTCGATGCGTCAAATCCAAAATTCTCAGTTTAGATGAAAAGTTGGCTGTGGATAGAATAATTAAGTCGGTATTAATATATTTTTCAATGAATATTTTCGTTAACAACTAGATCAAAAAAAGTTTGTTATCAGATAGAGCTAATACGTATTGATTTCATTCTTACGTCAAAGAGAAGATTTTAATTCATCATGATAATACTGTGTGTGTGGAGTTCTGGGAAAAGTTTCAAAATAATTTAAATTACTCACCGATTTAATGATGTGCTGATATCCGGTGTCCGGTCCAAAATTTTCAGTTTAGATGAAAAATTTAACTGTGAATAACAGTTAATTCAGCATTGATTAAAGGCAGTAACATATTTTTTGGTAAATATATTTTTAAAACATTTTCAAAGTTTGTTATCTTATCAGATAGAGCTAATACGAGTTTGTTTCATCTTAAACTCAGAAATTCAAAAAATATCATCACGTAAACGTAAATAACAAGTAGAATGAACGATGTCTTCAAATATAATTAAAAAAATTGTTTTGTTACCTGTGTAGGACACAATCACTAATCACATGTGTCAAGTTCTCTTCGATCACAGTCTGCAATCTGCAAATAAAAACAAGTCAATTATGTAGGCTCAGAGGAACATTAAAATATAAACCAAATGAACGATAATTAGAATAAAAATTCAGATAGTAGTATTAATCAGTTTGTTCATATTGGTGACTGCTGATGTTGATTGTTGATCATCATACTTTTTTAATTAGTGGAGTGAAGTCAATGAGCTTAGTTATATTTGCAGGGTATTTTGTGATACAGTGTTCCAATTCTATTTGAGCTTAGGGTAACTCAAAAATTGTAGTAAAAAATATATTTACCTGTTAGTTCTGTCTTTTGAAATTCAGGAGAAAGTCGTCAATCCAACTCTGCAAATAAATAAGAGAATAACACTTAAACTTAAAGAACTGGAAACAAAACATTTTCGACATTGAGATTAAAATTAAGCGTTTAAAAAAGTCAGGTAAAAATTTGCATCATATAGCTTTCAAACGAAAGATGGTAATTGGTTTGATCATCATACTTTCAAAACGCTTAATCGTTGACATTAGTTCCTTAGGGCCGTAATGTTACGTAAGTTTCTTCCCTTCATTTACTAAATAATTTCAAAATACTGTGACTTACGGACGTACCAGTCAAATGTCGAATCTGCGGGCTGCAGTGCTAAGCTCTGCTGAGTCCGTGTAATGATATAAAGACTGAAAAATAAAAAATATACAATTACTTCGTATAGAAACAATGTGTTTGTAAAAGTGAATCCAAAATCCAAATTGTAAACTTGATCAGATAGAGCTAATACGAGTATGTCTCATCCTCAATTATCAGGGGACGAAATGATTTCATCACGTCAAATGTCAAATACAACAGATAGGAGGTCATGCATTGCGATAAATCAAATTATTCTCATATTTTTCTTACCTTTTAGTTCTAATAGTTCAGTCCAAGCGAACTATTACCCGTCCGACACACTTGATTCTGTCTTCACACTGAAGTACAAATAAAAATAAAAATTAATTAAACAACTACAGAAAACAAACCCTTTCCTTAAATTAAGAATAATATTAGTTGTCGCAAATGAGTCAGATAAAATGTTGCATCATAAAACTTTCAAACGAAAGATGGTAATTGGTTTGATCATCATACTTCAGAGACAAGGACTTCACTACAATTTTAGTAGAAATAAATTAAGCCAGAAAAACTTTGGCGAAACCGTTAATATTTCAACAGAATGTAAATCGTACTTGAACTTAAACTACACCGTAAACGTAAATATTAATTGATATCTTACCGATTAAATCTCCAACCGTGAAAGCTGACGTAAAGCAAATACAGGATCTTTCTGCTCTATTGGTCTAGATAATTCAACAAAGGGTTTGCATTTACATAAATGCCCAATTCTAATTTAGTAAAACAATATAACTTGTACAGTTAACTTATCAGATCAGATAGAGCGTACGAGTGTAATTTTATCATAAATTATCAAAACAAAATAATTCATCATGTCTTTAAAGTAGAGGGACGAAGGAGCAAAGTTTCTATTGACAAAAAATGTACTCACCAGATAATCCTCACTCGAATTCCGGCCTACAAGTGATTATCTGAAAATGAGAAAAGATACAAAAATATTTAATTAATGAGGAAACTATAAAATTTGGACAATAAAATTAATATTCTTTTTTCTGTGTTGCAAAAGTCAGACAAAATGTTGCATCATATAACTTTCAAACGAAAGATGGTAATTGGTTGATCATCATGCTTCAACAACACAGGAATTTTATTTAAAAAGTTGGACAAATCTACGAAATTTGAAACGCACGGAAGCAGTTCTTAAAATAAAATTGCGGTTGTTACTTTTAATCGTCATATTCTGCATTGTGATGTATTTTTATTTAATTTTATTTCTGTCCGAAGTTAAGTATTACAAATCAGTTCTGACAATAATAATTTGTTTGCGTCTGTATTTTGTAATTAATACATTGAACGGTATTATAAGTCATGTGTCCTGTTATGTTAATATAATATTGAGATTACGATTACAACATTGTTTCTATTACTGGAGAATCTACACGTTAATTGTTGTAATTGGAAATGTAGTAAATATTTCTTTAAATTTTTCAGTCTCAAGTTTATCTTACAGTTATTACAAATAAAGTAAAAAGAAAAGAGACCAGGAATGAGTTTTAAATAAATATTTCATTAAGTTAAGTTTTTGGCGATTTCCAGCTCAACTAGATTTGAGATTTGTCGTTGCATTTTTTGTACTTCATTTCTTCAGATCATTGAGATCATTCAATAATCAATAGACTCCGTTCCAAAGTCCATAATATGTGACACTTCTTGACCAGATTCATGTTTCTCCCACATCTTTTGATATAAAGCTTCCAAATCACGGGTATACGCTTGTGTGTCAAAAAGTCTTGACTCCGTTCTTGATTTCCAAACTTTAGCTCGAATTGCTTTAAGATATTGAGCATCCGTTCCAAGCCTCGTAGCAATCTCAACATATTCTTCGCGATTTCTTGCAATCAATTCTGAACATCCAAGTGCCATTAATTGAGAAGCAGCCACTCTTGAAGCCAAAGTCTCACACGGCATAGTCACGACGGGTGTCCCAGCCCAAAGAACATCCATTGAAGTAGTATGTCCATTACACAGTGGTGTGTCCAAACAAACATCAACCAATTGACCTCTTCGGACATGTTCCTCTTTAGCAGCCACATTAGCAAATATAATCCTCTCAGGCTCCAACCCTAACTCCGTTGCTGTTTTCAAAATATTAGGTTCTCCAAGTGCAGGAAATCTCAGTAGCCATAAGACACTATTAGGAACTTGTTGAAGTATTTTGATCCAACTAGAAAATGTTGGTGGATCAATTTTATAAAGTTGATTGAAATTACAGTACACGATGGCATCATCGGGGAGACCATACTGTGCTCGAGTTGTAATTATAATATTTTGAGGAACTTCTTCACCACTGGCTGCTTTTGGTGTCAAGCCGTTACCATTCTGTAGTATCATTCCATTCACGGACACAGTTGTTTGAACAGACCCTGATTTGATAATTGACTCAATCGTTGTGGATGCTGGAAGTTCAGCCACTTTGAACGAAACAGTCACTGGGTCAGATGAGGTCTCGTGTTCAACAATTTCTAGAATTTCCTTCACTTGAGTATGTTTTAGTACAGCGTCCATATCATGTGCATTCATGACAGCCACATTATCTCTGGACGCATCACCATCGCAGTCACTCACGAGTAATCTCTCCGTCAAATGTGGAAACATTTGTTTATGATCTCCAATGAAGAAAGTGTGTGGCATGTAAGCTAATTTTTCAGAGAAATGATTTGCCAAATTGAGTGGTGTCGTCACAGCATCCGTCACAATGTAATCCATATAATTTGCTCCAGACGTTCCAGGATATCCAAGCCACCTATACAAAAATGTCATGGGAAAATTATAAACACTACTTTGAATCAATGTACCAATAAATGAAGGATAAATGTTAAATAAAAATGAAGATTTTCTCACATGATTTGAATGGGGGCTGGTTTTAGAGCAAATATTTCATTCCTTGCACCTTTTGTGTATCCATTCATATTCACTAAAATATGAATCCCATCCTTATGAATCAAATCCGCTGCTTGGCCATTACAAGGGACAGTGGAGAGATCAGTAAAATGTTCACTTTTCTTTACAATGTTGGAACGGAATGTTGTCTGATCATCTGTACTTAGGGCGTAGCAAAAAATTTCAAATGAATCACGATTATGGAATCCTGGAATTGATTGCATCAAATGTGATGTAGGATGATTTCCAAAATCATATGAAAGATATCCAATTTTTAATCTTCCATTTCCAAGGGGTTCAGTTGGGAATCCGTAAGGAGGTTTTTGTAGAAAAGCCACTTTTTGAGTACAAAGATTTGCATGTTTTGTAGCAATGAGTTTCCTTTGTTCAGGAGATAATGGGAACAACATTGTGTGGTGCGGGTGAACAGATGCGATTGTAGATCTCCCCAGATCTAATTGCTCTTTAATAATGGATACAAGATTTTCTATTCTCTCATCATAATCACTCCAATCACAAATACTTTGAAGGCTATGAGTCAAATTACAGTAGGCGTCAGAAGAATTGGGTTTAAGTTTCAAAGCAGTACGATAATTATTGATAGCATCCATGACGGCTCCAGAATCTTTTTGAATGGCTGCCATATTTGTGTAAGCATCTGCACATGATGTGTTACATTCAACTGCTTTCTGGTAACAAAGGACTGCGGATGGAAAATCATGCATATCCTTGAATACATTTCCCAAAGAACTGTAAGCATCTGCAAATGTTGGTTGAATACGGACGGCTTCTTTGAAATGTACAACGGCTTCAGTTAATTTCCCTTGTTGATGAAGAATTGATCCCAAATTGGAATGAGCAGCAGCGAATTCAGGGCAAACACTCAAAGCCTTCTTATACAAGTCTGTAGCCTCTTCAAGAAATCCACGTTCTCTTCTAATATTGGCCAAATTATTTGTTGAGTCCGCATGTTCTGGGGACAGTTGGAGTGCTTTATTATAACAATTCTCAGCTTCATCAATATCTCCTTTTATTTTAAGGGCATTGGCAAGATTACAATAGGCATCAGGGAAATTCGGTTCTAGTTCGATGGCCTTCAAATAAGTCTCAATTGCCAAATCAATTGATTCCTGTTCATAATAAGCACAAGCAAGATTTCCATGGACAATTCCATTTGTTGGACTGAGTTCTAACGCTCGACGATAAGCGGTTATAGCACGGTCATAAATTTTTGATTCCTTGAAAACATTTCCAAGGTTAATCCATGCGTCCACAAAATTTGGTTCAAGGATGGTGGCTTTCTCAAAATGATGAATTGCAAGCCAAATTTCACCAAGACAATTGTGAACACATCCCAAATTACTCCAAGCAACTGCAAAGTCTGGCTTCGTCTCAATGGCTTTTGTGTAACATGATTTTGCTTCTTCAAGTCGTCCGAGTTGTTTTAATAGATTTCCCAAATCACTTCGTACACAATACAAATTTGGACTGTATTGAAGAATAGAGAGGTAGGCTTGAACAGCATTTTCATATTGTCCATCTAATATAAATGCTGCGGCTAAATTAATATAACCGTCAGTAAAGTCTGGTTTCAGTGCGACAGCGTGTCTGTAATTCTCAAATGCTTCCGTCATTTGACCTTTTTCTTTGTATACATTTCCCAAATTAGAATAAGCTTCTGCGAGTTGAGGATTGTGCTCTATTGCAAGTGAGCAGAAGTTTTCAGATTTGTCATATTCTTTACGGTGAAAACAAATGGAAGATAATAGTAGAAGAACTGTTGAATTCATAGGTTCTTTTCTCCACACTTCTAGGCAACGACGTTCCGCATTTTCGTAGTCACCCGCTAGGTATTCATTGTGAGCCAAATGTAATATTTCAGTTGAAACTGAAGCCGAAGAAACTGATGTCCATAGTTGTGATGACTGAATGGTCGCCTTTGGTTTTGGGAGTTTCAAATCGTTGGAATCAACTGGTCTGTGTCTACTAGCCATTCCGACAAAACGAAATATCCTATTTCCGGACGGAGGAGAAAATCCAATGTCGGTCACGTTTATTATTTTCTGTCCTTGTTGTTCTGGTTGATTGTTCGTGTTGGTGTTATCCGCCAGTACAACTGGACGAGCCACACGCCGGCCATTGTGATCACGAGAATTCCGCTTGTTCCGCTTCGAAACAGGGTGACTCATTTTGTCAGGATTAACGCCCTCAAAAAAACAAAAAGGAAAAAACTTGGAGAAAATGTCGACTTTGTCGCTAAGTCGATCGATTGACAAAATTTTACATTGAACAATACAATGATAAGTAAATATAAACTTTAATTAACTTAATAAACCAATTAACTACCTTGTGGGGTGAAACCCACAAGGTGAGAGCGGTAGCCTTCGGCCTTAAAATAACTTCAACCTCATCGTATACTCACTTTACTGTGTAACCTTAAAGTTAAAGTAAGAATCTATGAAAAGAAAAACTATGAAAAGAATACCTACCTATGTCAATATATCCCGGCAATTGCAGAGAAACAGTGAAAGCTTCACATTCAGAAATAACTACCTCTCCAGTCCTGTAAACAAACAAAAAAAGATTTAGATTTAACGCACAAAAAACAAATATTGAAATAATTCGACTAGAATCAACAGGTTTTAAAAAGTCAGTTAAAATGTTGCATCATATAACTTTCAAACGAAAGATGGTAATTGGTTTGATCATCATTCTTTAAAAACGCTCAATAATAAATACAAATCTGAGTAGCTGAACAAATGGTATGTAGGTACTTCCTGTTTATTTACAGAAACCGTTATGTCCTTCTAAATAACTTAATTTCTATCTAATAATTTTTGAATCCCTTTCCATTAATCTAAAATCAAATCGGAGAAAAACCTTACCAGTTCAACCCGGTACTCCTAATCAGATGTACAATACAATCTTCGTCAGTAGGCAACTGCAAATAAAAACAAAAACTGTGAAATTATTTGGTTATAATTTTGATCATTCACAAACAAACATTTAAAGTTTACTGATCAGATAGAGCTAATACGAGTATATTTCATCCTCAATTATCAGGCAAGACAAGAAATTCATCATGTTAATAGAAGGAAAATAACAGTTACTAAATGTCAAATATAACTCACTCACTCGTTGATGCCGGTGGACTTCTTTTTAAGACGTTTCAGAATTATCCAACACCGAATTCTTCAGCCAGTCTGAAAAATGCGTATACAATTGTTAATTAACGAAGATGTTAATAGATTAAACTAAACCGTTCAATCTGCTCTTAGATTCGAGTTTTTAAAAGTCAGGTTAAATTTTGTATCATATAACTTTCAAACGAAAGATGGTAATTGGTTGAGTTCATCATACTTTGAAAATGTGATCTTGCGAATTATATTGTTTAGTATGGGAATAAATATTGGTATTTTAATATTAATGGTCCAATAAAGTTAGTTAATCACTGTGCCACTCCCACGAAGTTACGCCAGATCCATTATTAGGGAAAATAGTAAAAATAAAAATGCACTCACCAACCACTCAACCTTCTTAGTCTCTAGTCTGATTCCAAAAAACTCAACACCCGCGATAATCAAGCCAGAATTCTGTGAAAAGAAATAATCAAAAAAATCTGTAGAATTTTAGAAGATGTAACATAAAAGTGATTCAAGTACAAACGCAGAGATTAAAATGTAAAAAAGAAAGTCAGATAGTAAGTTGGAGTTCATCAAAATTTTCACATTGGTGACTACTGGTGTTGATCATCATGTTTTGTTACGTAGTGAGTACTTATTGGTTTGTTTTGTGGACTTAAATTATGACTGGATATGTTCATATGTTATTCAAATGACTTCCTGAATCAATACAAAACTTGGACTAATTTGCTTACCAACGATTTATCCAGTGATGTCTCAGCCTCTTAGCTTCGAATCTCAAAGCCACGAACTGTAACAAACAATAAAAAGAAGGAATTCGATCAATTAAGAAAATTATGAAAATCGTCAACTTCAAAATAAAGTCTTGGATTGGACAGCACAAATTAAGTCAGATCATTGAAGTATAAATCACACAAATTCAAATTGGTAGGGTAATTACTAGAATCTAGTAATAATAGATCATCATTCTTGTCATAAAAAGCATTTTCGTAGTAAGTAGTACAACAGTTTTGTAGTTTTAAAATACTAGCTTATCGTCATGCCAGGAAGAAGTACGTATGTGTTTGTTTGTCAAAGCGTCATGTTGTACAAAAATTTTGAAATGAATTATGTAAATCCATTTGCCTGACGTTTTGTAATTACAATTAACAAATTAGGAATTACAATATTTTTTTAGTATCGGGATAGCGGTAATAACAAACATTCTTATTGTACATTTTAAAATGTTGAATTTCCAGGGGCGTCATTCCACACGCGCAACAATTCATGGCTTACATCTTCTAACCAAAAATCAAAGTCTGAATTCTTTATCAGGGTCAGGACCCACTCCGGCTGGCAAGAGTAAGTAAACTAAAACAAATATGACAGACTTGTCAGAATAATCAGTCCAGTCCAATTGTACAATAATTTATTTGTAACTTTTCCATGTACGCAAAGAACGCTGTCAATCTTTACTAGAAGTGACTTCACTGACTTCAAAGCAAGAAAATTTTAGTATGATAAATTGGATGGGCATGACAAAGTTTTCAAATGAAAAAGATTACTGTATCGAAGTTACAACCCAAAAAAATTTAGGATGCGGAGAGCAGTCATTTACCGTAAAATCCTCAAAATCAAGATTGGCTAAAAAATCAAAATCGAAATCAAGATCGACATTTGAAAATGATCAGAATCAGATCCCTGTGGTAAAATCAAATTCAAAGAAAAAATCTGTCCATATTTTGGCTGAGCTACAATTCCCAATGGAAATACAAATTAGTATCCAGCGCTTGACCTGTCGTGGTTATCACGATCGTACGGCTATGCAAGAAAAACTCAGTAAACAATTAGCTCTTATCAAAAGGAAAATGGAATTAGATTCATCGAGGTCAAATCTGGAATATGATAAATATTGCTTGGACAAAGGTTGGAACGCTGTATTGGAAATTTCTGAAAGTTACAAGGGTCAAAGTTATGTGACAAATCGTATGATTCAGAGTTTGGAGGATGACAGCGTTATTTTATATGAACGTGATCATTCAATTCAACATCGACGATATCAAGATTTAATCCAAGAGGCAAAATGCATTAGGCAAGATTTGACGGATTTGCCACTTTGTGTTTGGGAATCTGAGTCTAAATCAAAATCAATTTACAAATTCGAAAGTCAAATAGATAATTTATGGTTCGCCAACGACTACAACTATAAGTACGTGGGAACTTTTCCAAGAAGTGAAAGGAAGGACACAAAAAACCCTTGGAAAATACTAAAGCGTCACAGCATTGAAAAATATCAAAGACTTCCAAATTTAAAGGAAATGAGACGACGTGTAAAACTGGTAAAACTTCCACCAAGATGGAGGGACGCTTGGAAAAATTGTAAAACCCAAATTCCCGTTAGAATTGGTCAACGCTAAGAGAATCCTAAAAATTAACTTACAACTTTACGTGGAATCTGAAGTCATCAGTTTAATTTGCGTAAATCAAAATCGTATGAATTCAATAAATTGTGTTTAAATGGTTGCAACGAACATTCTTCTAACTGCTAATTCATTTGTACATTTAATTGATTATCCCATTTATCCCTACAATTCGTAACCTTAAAAATTATACTACCAAAAATTTCACATTTAGAAATGCAAAATATGTATAGTTGTTCCATCTTGTTTCACTTTCTAGAAACTTTCTAAAAGTGTAAATTAGAATAAAGTCTAAAATACGAAGTACAGACTACAGAGGTGAAACAAAATCCAACCACGTGGTACGCCATGCCACACTCCTCTTAAGAAAAATTATAGTGTCGTAGTGTAAATTCATAAAAACTCGTTTTTCAATCTGCAGCAGTAAAAAAAAACAATTGAATGTTATATTCTTAAACTACTTACAGTATAAACCAGCATTTTGCATTAGAGAAATTCTTAAATGTTAAAAATATTAAAGTCCAAGGACCAAATTACCAATTACATTTTAATTTTAATCAATTTACCTTATAAATCAATTGATTTAGAGTTGAGTTGGCGTTGGATGATGGTACATCGTGAACACGCAGTTGTTTGTGTTGATTCGTCCACTGACGACTGTCACTGTCTTCACTGCTCAATTTTCAAAATTTACACAGACAGAAGAAAAAAATTGGTGACAGAAAATTCTCCCCATGTGTGTTCGCCCGTCCGTGTCCGTGGTCTCCGTTCAATTGATATTTTTAAAGTGACGCGTTCCTTCTCCTTCCTTTCTTGCCGTGCTTTCTGTCTCCGTGCCGTGCGTGCTGGGAAAATTGAGAATTGGATTTTGCACAGAATTCCCGGTCTGAAATTATAATGCGTGAGGAATGGATCAGATGGCTCTTATTACCGGACCCGCACCAACTCGGACACTCGATTGACTGTCTTACATTCCAGACACACATTCCTCATAATACTTAACATAACATGACTGAACTTAATTATGACAGAATGGATGTCAGACACACACAAACGTGTAATAGTATTAAAGTGTAGTATACACAAAAAAATACTGCTAACTTTTTGCCAGTATTGCCAGTCAGTCCAGTCGAACAGTATAGCATTATTGCAAAAATTGCAATTATTGCAAAAAATTAATTCTTGACTAATTCTTGTACCTCTCATTCATTAGGATAAAATTAACTTTACTTACAAATGTATTATTAGAGAAAAATCACCATTTTATTAATGAGCACTGCCATTCAACAATGGTAGCCTTGCGATTCAGCATTGATTTTGATTTGATTGATTTTTAGTGTGATAATCCAAAGAATCAAAAAAAAATCAATCAAATCAAAATCAATGCAAAAATTACATGAAACATGTTGATGAGCATGAGACCAAATTAATATTCCCCGTAAAAAAACATGACCCACTCGCACTCTCCTAACGCTATTTCGCATTCGCACATGCACAGGACGACGGCACAAAGTGTCTCCGTTGCGTTGTCGGAAACGAGGAGTCCCAAGATGTTGAATTCCTGCCTGATCGGCATCTGGTGTTGTTGCCCTCAATGTGTGGAAAATCTCACGGAATTTGAATTTTGAAAAGAAAGTAAAATTATACAAAATAAACTTAACTTGAAATTGTCAATAGTTAAATTTTATTTCGATTTGAAAGTGAAGGAAGGGATACGGTGACCTTTGGCCTGAACGGACAATGGACCCAGATATTCTACCATGTGTTATTTGCACCACGTCCACGTCCAATTTCTTCCCAGAACACAACCAACAGAGTAATTTTGGAACCGATGGACATTTAGAAAATACGACGACGACGACAACGCTGTTGAAATTGCTGGGATTGACTGAGGATCAGGATGACATTGGTGACCTCGTGTCTGAGTCAGAAGATTTCCAAGAATTGCCCTTCCTGCTTTGTTTCCAGTGCAAGTCTAAGATTCAAGAAATTCATGAAACATTCACTCAACTCAGGAATTTACAAAATCAAATCAAAACATTTCGTGAAGAAATTAAAGGAGAAATTCTGAGGAGTCACACGACGAAACTATTGGATTATCAATTCGGAAAATATTCATTTCAGAAAGCAGATTTTGTACGGAGTAAAATTGTTCAGAGTAAGTTAATCACTTGATGTGAATGTCCTATTGTCGTATGTCAAAGCATAGTTTGACTTTTGCAAACTCGTAGGAATTAACTTTTTATGCATGACCTTCACCTTGCAGCAATAAATTACATGGGCATTAATTCCGTATGTGTACTGGAATATGAATTCCAGTACAAGCCGTACAGCCGATCAACTGTGATTTTGAAGCCAATCTTAATAAAACACTATGCTTTTCTTACAGGGCTAAATGTCCAGGACTTTCCCTGTTCCGGTGACAGCAACATTCCAATTCTCTCTGATCAAAGTCAGGACCATGCTCAACAAGATTCAGAGTCTCAATCTTTACTCTTGGAAATTCCATCAGCTACGGAGGCGACCGTTTGTCAGAGTGATGGTGAAGGTCAAGATCCAATTCTGAAAGACTTGAGGATTGTTCTCCACCGAATTGATGAGGGAGATCCGAACTTCTACCTCAGGAAGAGGACAAAGAAGGGCAAGAGGAAAATTGTGGGAAGAAGGCCAAGGAACGTTATGCCAAACCACACGGAAGAAGTGGAACCACGGGATGAGCCAGAGCCAGACCCTGACTGGAATGTTCAAGATCAAGACTACTGTGGCGACGAAGGTGACTTTGGGACTAATGACAGTGATTACGAATACCCTGGACCTCAATCCCCCACGGGTGACATGGAGATTACTAAAAATACTGACATCTCCAAGGATCCCATTGATGAATCCAAACCTAAGAAGAAGAGCAGGGCCAAGATTGGTGAGATTGGTTCAGACGGACTCTGTCGATGTCCTTTCCCAGGTTGCACCAGTCGATTACGTTACACTCCTGAAATGCTTCGTGTCCACAATCGTCGTGTTCATGAAAACATTCCTCCTAAACGGAAACCACCCCCAAAATGTACAGATCCCCCCACCCATTGTACTTTCCCAGGTTGTACAAGTACCCTCAAATACTCCAAGTCCAGTCTTCAATGCCACATCAGAAACATTCATAAAGGGATGAAAAGGCCCAAAACAGTTAAACTGAGGGAATGCCCAGAACCCGGGTGTACGAGTAAAGTTCGTTATACAGAGAGAAGACTTTTGGCTCATATACAGAGAAACCATAGGAATATTCCACAGAGACCTTTGCCTGTCCAATGTGACATGTGTGGAGAAGTGTTGTCCAGTCAGAAGGTCCTTCTGAGTCATCAACGGAAACACACGGGAGAGAGGTTCCCGTGTGATATATGTTTGTCAGAATTCCGAACTGTCCTTGGGCTGAGTGACCATAAAAAACGTCACGACGGCGCACTCTTCAGGACATTCGTCTGCGATTTGTGTGGGATGGGTTTTATGAAAATCAAGCACTTTGAAATGCATATGAAACGACATAATGATAAACCAGATTTCAAATGCAGAATTTGTCCGAGACAGTTCATGACAAAGTATGATTTAAATAATCATGAGTCATTTGCACATGGAAAGGAATTGAAATTAGAAAAAGTCCAAGCCAAATGTGACGAGTGTGGGAAATTGTACAGTACTAAGGCTTCGTTAAAAATTCATAAGCGTATGGCTCACAAGAAGGAGTTCAGGTTTCCATGCACAGAACCTGGATGTGAGTACAAAACTGACAGGAGGTGCGACCTCAAGGAACATCTCATCACTCATTCCACGGAGACTCCATTTCATTGTGAAGTGGATGGGTGTGGGAAACGTTTCAAGCTGAAGAGAAGACTGGATGAACACGCCAGAACTCATAAGGACCAAGATCCAAATGAGTGTTCCGTTTGTCACAAACGATTCTCAAAACGAAGTTATTTGATTAGACATCAATTGGATCAACATAAAGTGGTCTTGGCGGAGGATATTCCAATTCTTTGATATTTAAAAAAAATGGACAATTTAAATAAAAAAATTATGTGGTAGTTTTGTACTTTACGCTGTGATTTCAATTGAACTGATTTCATCATTTTAAGAATTCGGAGACTCGTTTGTGTAGTATTTTTGCCTGCTATTATTTTCAGATAATAATTTGATTTTTTTGTACAGTAAATTAAAAAATCAGTAAAGCCGGTTTTGGACAACAATAGTTTATTTACAAGAACATTGGGTTTACATTGACATAAACTAATCTAGAATAGAATTCGGTATCAATTAAATACTCGGACAATAAGATGAGTCAAGTCGACACATATGTTCAGATGTACAGTACTGCGATAGAATAAAGTTTAAAGTTAAGATTTGAAAATCAATCTTGAATGTGGCACGTTTTTACCAATTCCCTTCTGCTTTCAAGACCCCCTTGCCTTGTAAACGTCATATCGTGTGTAGTTTAACTTTCGCAGTTTCCACACCTGGCCAATCCTTTCAATTCCGTTGAGTAGTCAGTGACTTTGAATTGGACCAGGATAATGAAATATGTTGTGATCGCTCCCAAAATCTACAGAAATTCAAAAGCTGAATACTTAAAGGGCCCTCATAAGCAAACAGAGTTGAGATACATTGTAAACTACAATCTTACCGATGACACCATGCTACGATTGACAACGAAAAATCCTGCTGCAGTTACGGCGCGAGTGTTGTGCAGCTTCCGTATAAAGATTTGAATCTAATTTAAAAAATGTCATGTATCAATTTCTAAGTTTTCCATTTCCATATAACCCATACTAGGTTATTATGGTCAGACGGTATCAGTATCGTACTAATTGTACCCCGCATTTTGGCGAATTCGAAAATTAATTAACAGAGACTAGTTCGGCAACTAGGTTTTCATCACCTGAAAGCTGCAATCTGATGTTAATTGGGTTAGTGATGCTTTGTTCAGAACTCGAAGTGACGCCGTACACTGCAAGATCCAAATTATCTTTTTTAACACACCTGGTTCACATGATACAGATAGAATTTCAATTATCTGACTTACCTCGGTTGTGGCATTACTCGAGAATGCAGAAATCAGTAAGAGTTTAACAACGAGAAAGACACTGAATGGAACATACAAGTATGGATACTCAATTTGAGCCAGTGCTACAACGAAATACGTATTCAAAATAAGCCCAGAAAGACAAAACACGTATTCTCGAAGTATGTGTGATCCAAAAACACAGCTCGTCTCATCAATCAATCCAGACAATTCTTCATGAAGAACCCTCATTTTCTCCAAATCTTCGGCTAATGTGTTACATTTTCTTTGACAAACTTGTCCGTTCAGCTCTTCAGCATAATCCGCGTATGAGTTACATGCAAAACAAGAAGGTGTGATTGGAAGGACTAATTTCTCCATTTTATCATTGAAGAATTGAAAACGAAGTTTGATTCCGTGCAAGAAGAACAACAAGAGTGCCGTTGGAATCGCATAAACTATTCCAGCCAATGTTAAGACGCCAATCATAATGTAATCTGTGTAACATTTCTCACTGTTATAATCTTCCAACAAAAATATTCCTGCGTAAAGCAATGCTGTTGCCGTAAGCAGGAGGAAGAGCAGGCGTACGATTATTCTGCCTACGAATTGTTCCCTCTCTTTGTTGGCAGCAGAAAATCTTAAAAATAATAATAAAAAACATACATTAAATTAGCATGGTAAAATGACGAAGAATATTTTCTAATACAACAAAATGACAAGCGATAAACCCGTACCAATGCATGCTCCAGCGACCTCTCGACTAAACCTTGAAATATTAATTGTTAATTATATTATTTAATATTCACCTTAAAAGTTTGTCCACATGGGCAAAATGATCAATGTAGAGAAGAAGTGTGGTGAAGTTCTTTGGAAAAATGAACAAAGAAAGCATTCCCATGACAAGCTGTCCGTAAATGGTGGCCATAACGACATAGTAGTCTGTCTTCTCGTCATCATCAGGATCCGCCATTGCGTACATCGCCGATGGCGGCTTCACCAAACAGTTGATGGATCCGCCAATCATTATAGCAAGAATCACCGCAGAATACATGATCTCCAGGCCTTTAATGAACTTCACTTTTATGCAATCCTTCCTGGTCATGTTATCAACTTTGAATGATAAATTGTAGCAAGGAAATAGGCCAAAACATTTGGCAAAAAATCCAAGTGGTCGAAATGCCGTACGGATGCAAATGATCCGAGGATCAATTTTCGCACATTGAACAACTTTGTCTTTGGAACAATTTTCCATGGTTGTATTAAGGTCACCCTTTGGATCAATGACCTCAGGTTGTCTCGAAGGTATTTTCAATTGCTTGGCAAAGAATTCTCTAGTCATGGCGAAACTTTTCCGACACCTAAGACCTGATTTCATGGAGAAATTGCTGGACACACTGAATAATTTATTGCCTTGTGTGTCAACTTAAATAACCCGAATCGCATTTGAAACGGACTTTGCACACCTCACGTCTATGGCGTAAATTAGCTTGGACTGGCTAATGCCGTATCTGCCAACGATGACATATGGCCGCGACGCTTTCACCGCCTGAGGTTACACGACGTGTCCTAACACTGTAATCGAGTTTCATCATGTTCAATGTATAAACTTACCTATGTTTGTTTAATATTCCTACATTGTTAATCAATTATAATTTCAAACTCGCATAAGATATGGAGTTTCATAAATCTCTGGTGTAAATGTCAAATATTTTGTAATATTTGTCGCAACTCGCAACACAACAACACAAGGGATTTCGCAGTTCTCCTGCATATTATATTATATGGCGTCCGACATGACTATGACTAACGGTTTTGGATCGATATCGGCATGGCGTTCTCTTCTGACAGCTAATTGGCGCGATTTAACAAAAATCAGATGTCCATTGAAAAGAATTGTGATTACGTTTAACCACAATATTGATCAATGGAGGAATAAAATCAAAGGGTCAGGTCAAATTAATGCTCTTGCAAAGTGTATTTCCAGAGCTGCAAATATGTTGCTTTCATGACCTACATTTTGTGAGTTTTTTGTAACCTCAATCATGTGTGCTATAAATCAACCTGACACATGAACAGGATCGCGATCTAAGATTTGTGACTACAGTCACTACGTACTACAGAAAGCTCATCAAAACCTAATTTCCGTTCCGTCGATAATGGAAAGAAAATGTTTGCGGACTTCCGATTCCGACTCCGACTCTTATTTGTAATCTCTAGTAGTCCTATAGAACATAAAAGTGTAGTCGTTCCATTTTTTCCCTCAAGTTCCGGAACAACCAACCCGATTGCGATTCTCTGTGTAGATAAATCAGAACACCACGCCACGATGGGATGGGAAGTTAATTCTTACAAAAAAAAATGACTGAATCCTTTCACTGCCCGGACCCGTCATCCTGGGACATGACCCTTAAAATAGAACACAGATTTCCGCTTCTCCTTCATTTTCCTTTGAAAATAAACAGAACTTTACGGACAGTCTCTCAACACTTATTTGCAAATCGAACTAGAAACTTTCTAATACTTTCCTGGGCGGCCTTTACCGGAAATGTTTATGCATAAGTCACAGTGTACGCGTGAATTTAAAAATACACTATCTGTACAAACTGAATGATCCCATTTAAAGCTGTGAAATCTTTTAAAGTGTACAGAGACAAAACTTCGTGTTTAATTGACTGCAGTATGATCAAGTCGAAGTCAATTGTTAGAACCCCGATATTTCATACTTTCTTTTTATGCATTTTTGCGATGGGTAGACTATAAGTGTCGGTGTTAGTCCCTCCGTGTACGTGTGTGTCAAAATTTTCTTGATATAAGTAGAGGAAAAGTTTTCATATCGGATGGATAGCAATGATAGCATCGGATGTTCCGCGTTCGATTATGCATACAGTTCCTTTCAAAATGTCAGTTGCAGTTCAGCTAAATCTTATTACTTTCACCTCGCATTATTTTGCAGTATGTATCATATATATACATAATGTATCTCCGGAAAAATCAAAAATTATAAAATGAAGAAATGACAAAGTAACAGAATACCTAAGCATAATATGGGCTTCTCTAACCGATCGTTTAATTTTATGAATTCGCAATGGCTGCTGAAAGTACGCGCTGACGCTAAAACTTGGACCCTCAACTTTGCGCCATTCCTAATCAATGATTCCAAATTCACTGGCGGGAGCAAAATGAATTTCACAAATGTCATAATTTAACTTTCATTATATTTTGCAAATTGGTCACCGTGCGGTTTTCGTTAACCAAATTGAAAACATTCAGATACTTTTGTGTTCGGAATCTGTGAATTCTGGTGGTGAGTAAATTGTAGTGTCAAATTTCCTAATTTCACAACCTAACGTATCACTTTCAAAAAAATTCTGTTAATTTTTTCCGCCCCTCAGAAGAGAGACATCGTTTACGGTAAGTGGGAAATATTTTGAAATTTTTCGGCTTATTAGGTATTTAGTAAAAATTCAAACACGACATTAGCCGTAAGTCCTGGTCAAGCATCGGTTAACCGTAGTGCAGTGTATTTCTAGTGCTGGGGGTTAATCGACAACATCCATTTGGCCCAGGACTTATTAATTTGCCTATAGCGTGAAGGAATGCTTGCATGATTTATTTGTGTAAATCAATATCCTTTGTTGTGGGACGGATAACCTATCATGATTTTCACAATGTACGGAAATGTGGTACGGAATAGCAGACCAGGACAATGTAATGTAATTTTCAGAAATATATTTAGTTTTTGGATTTGATCCCCGATGATGTATTCTTTGTGTCCTATATCCTAAATCATCTTGTCTTACGTTAGTCTCATTCTAATATAATCTCATGGCCACGTATTTTTATATTGAGATGATAATTCTGGCTGAATTCGCTGAATGCGTACGTATATTCCATGCCGTTGTATAAAAATACAGTGTGTACCTTCTCCGTGCCAGAATGTTTAAAAATATATATTTATCCTACGCGTTTTTAAAGGTTGGATTTACGTAGTGTTAAATGTCAATGTTGAATGACTAGCAATATTGCATTTGTCCTTGCACAAATATTGCTTAGCCTTACTAAAAGTATTAAATGTCACTCCATTCAATTCAGTATGTGTTTATGTGTATCATCAATACAATGCAAAATTACAACACTAGGATGGTAACGAACAATGTAAATTGTAAATCCAAGAGTTTTACGACTGAAATTAATAGTGCTAGAATTTCATTCAGTTCGGCACAAATCCCATAATTTCTGAATGGTTCATATAACACGACGAGTCCAAAGAGTCAAGACCAGAATTTCTGGAGTAGTGGATGAAAAAAAAATACAATGCACGCTGTGGTCTCTAAACTCTCTCAGAAGGAATTCTTTCAGCGTAACATGGAAATTATGGTCAGACTAATAATTTCTGGACTTTCAATTAATTGACCAGGTCAAGATATGAGGTTGAAGTCTTCAGTTAACAATATTTTTTGATTCTGTTGTGCTATCAATAGTTCAATACACATTCACAAATTGTTGGAGATTTCACTATAATGTGGTTGACTTTAGTGTTATTTACATCAGATGTGAATCCCTTGCCAATTTGATGGGAACCAAAAACTTAGAGATTTTTTTTTATATAACTGGCAATAATAATGATGGTTAGGATTCGCGAAAACTTTAGTCGTTGATGAATTTCAATTTCACCAGTATATCCATCGTTGCGTTGCTTGCTGTTGCATTAATTTGCAATTTTCCTCTGCGTTATGTTCCGTTGAACAGTTGTTTCAATTTTTTGCTTGAAGGCAAAGCTCTTTCTGTTACACAGTAGACAGACTTTAGTATAATTCTCATTCTCATTATAGGTATTTATAAGTCTTTAGGGAAAACCGCTATTAAAACTAAATGTTTCATACAACTTCCAATGTGAGTGAACGAGAACGCACGTGTGCAAAATCTGACGCTGAAGGCAAAGTCGAATTTAAATTGACTGGCTAGTAGCCTGTACTATTTTTTTTCTTCATGCAAAAACCACATGTATTTAATTAGCGCTTCACCACCTTTGCACATTACACTTCTGTACGGTGGGGATGATAGGCAGCAGGTTGCTTATTGCTTGCTTATAACAGTGATGTGAAACGCCGGCACGGTTCACACTTGTGTGGTTGTAATTTTAATTTATATTTTCTATTCCTGCCAAGCATTAAATTTTCTTATTTCCTCTTCATTTCATTATTTGCAAAGTTGGCTTCCCTGGACAGATCCACAGATCTCATCTTGGACTAATACAATTGAAATTGCAAATGGCTTGGCCAGATCTTGGAATATTTCCATTCAATTGTAATAACGGCAGATAGTTAATTTTTTTGCCAACCGTGATAGTGATAGTGAGCCGTAGATTTCTCAGTCGGACCGGAGGACTGCAGGAGATCGTCAAAATTATAAAGTAAGTCCAAAAGTATTGCATTGAATAAGTTGAATATTATTTTAATTGTTATGTCATACACCTCTTTGTATTGACTTGAGAAACTATTCCTTTTATCGAAACGTGAATTCTGTTAATTTTGACTTATTCGGGTAAGCCATTATGGCTTATCCAGTGTCGAACGGTTATTATGTCGAGATATTATTTTTAGAATCGGTATAAAATGTTTCAGTTCACTCTGCAGATAATTCATCTAGCATGGCATGGGTCAAGGTCGTTTACTCGGAATAATGTGTGAGAATTGCGCGAACCGAACTTAACCAGTTGCAGAAACTGTGTCATCAATCATGTGTCTCTTTACTACATTTTGCACTAAAGAAAAGTGCATTTTTCAAGGATAAGGTCAAATCATCTAAAAGTAATTTTCCTATTTTACCCAACTTTATTTTCGATTTGAATGTAAACTCTGTTTTCTAGAATAATTTTAATCGAGTTTTTTTTTCAATTTATAATTTTTATAATGAAATATATTTGTAAGTTATCCTTTTGTAGAGTATTTTTACGAAGATGCTATCCTGTACGACAAGCATAGTAGGCTATTTATGCATTAATTTTGTTTCATTTTCACCCTGTCTCTCTCGTCTATATCGGTTTTGTAAATAGTTCGTAAATAGTTCTGGACATTATTATGTCACTTTGTTTGTTCGCGACCATGATAAATAGATTAAGTCGAACCTTAAGTCAATATAGGATTAACCAAACAAGTAGCCAGGCCGAACCCAAAATTTAACCTTTGGGTATATCGTATATCCATGCATATCTTCAATCATTTCATGTTAAAAGGTTTTACCCTTAAATCTTGTTGTCTTTTGTGTCACATTTCACATTTCATGCAAGATTAGGTTACATGGATGAGCGGTTTTGGTTAGTAGGGCAACGGAGAATAGATAAATGATTCTTTTGTGTACTCAATGTACACACAATAAAAACTAACCCGGGTCTTAGTAAAACCAACAAAAAGTCTGAAAACGTGTAGCATCAGTACAGTGTACTGTGTACCGTCTTCCGCTAGGACTACCCGGACCTAATAAACCCGGGCTTTATTTTGCTGCCTCACATTACAGATTATTACTGCACTCGAAATCTGCAGTAGTATTTCGAGTGAGTGCCGTCGTGCTGTTGCTGTTGTCGTAAAACCCGGATTCTAGGACTAGGACTAGGATACCCGGCACGAGGACCGAGGCCGAATTTTTTGCTCCGAATTTTCCTGTCCTGTGTCAGATTCAGATCTCCCGTTCGAGATATACATAACATACATGCCGTACGTTAACTAGTGTACTAGGTTACGTTCACGTTACGCGTTATAAGTTAGGTTGGACACACGGGGTGGCCAATAATAATGGAGCACATTTTTAATATGGGTCATTATCAAAAATTGGGCCATAAGTAACACGATTTTGTGCATTTTGTATTTATTTAGATTTATTTTACACTAGAATTTTTCGCACAAATAATGGGAAATACTCGTCAACCTGAATGACAGGGATTATGTATATGTATGTACCATTTTCGCGAAAATGCCAAAAATAATGCGTAGGCATTCTTATTTGGAGAATGGCTCTTCACTTGCTCAGCATATATTTGGTAGAATTATCTCAATAGTAATCGATAAATAGAATTTTTTTCAGATAGCATAGTGTGATCAAAGTTCCAGCAATCCTGCCTTTCATAAACTAAGACGGTTATTTTGATCCACCCTGGAGTTTCGGTTCGGTGGTACGTGAATCCGAAACTATATACACCGGTTGGTCGGCATTGAGATTTCAAAATCGCAATCGCGTGCATGTGCATGTGGCACAGGCGTGATAGGATGGATTCAGGTATTGATCGCCTGCTTGGGTGCTCAAGGAAAAATACTTGTCTCCATGTCACGGTTTAGCTCTCACGGTCTCCCAGTCTTCGACGGCACTTGCTCTGCTGACTAGTAGTCTAGTCTAAAATAAATTATCAAAATTATTATTAGTACAATATTGAAAATATCGGTTTATAGTAGTTAAAAAATGGAACTGCATCTGTTTGGATAGTTGACAAAGTAAAAGACAGCAACAACGCAACGCTCAACGACTGTAGAATATTGGGGTGAGCGTAAAGCTGATATTACTCATTACTGCGTGTAGTAATATTTTTTAATGTATCCGGGAAAATTCTACATAACTTTTCTAAGAGACTAATAAGGAAAGGACGTATACTTTTCATGTGAAAACCAGGATTGCATTTAAAAGCTATATTTCCAGTGTTGGTTTCGGCAGCAAGTCGCTTCCTCTCCGAATTTTGGGTCGTAGAAATAGTAACCGAAATATCGCACTAATTCCGCAATTTTTTTTTTACATTTTATTGGTCATTTCCGGGAAAAATCTTCAGAATTTCTTTGGAAAAATATTTATAGGGATAACATTTTGCATTTAAAAATCATTAACAAACCTTGTGGCGAAGTCACATCGAGCATTCCAGATAAATGTACGAGTGGCCGATTTTCTACAATTCTGTATTATTTCTTGATTTAGGTTTTGAAACTAAAAACACCAGAAACAAAATGAATGACGGGAGTAGTGGTAGCACTTTGGTCATGTCACCGGCGATGACCAATGGATTTGGCCCTGAGTCCTGTTTGTTGAACGGCGTGGGCGTCTCAAGAAAATTCTCCAACAGTTGTATATTGACTGCCGCCGTCATCGCTGAGGCCGAACCGGAAATATCTGGATTTATTCTTGAGAACAGCTCTGCTGATAATACATTTCCAAGAAAACGAAGAAAAACTGAGACTTTTGAGCCGGAAATTGTGGAAAATGAATTTATTCTCCACCGATCAGATTCCAAGACCAATGGGCATTTGAAAAATGGAAAAATTGTGGAATTGGCTGATCAGAATGAAAATGAATATAAATATGTGGAGTCAAAAGACAAAAAAGATGATGATGAAGATTTGGCAGCTCATGATGAATTTGGTTTGGGGATTAGTGGGTGTTGTGAGGCTCGAAGACGTCTTCTAAGGATTCATGATATGCCGGATCATTTGAGATTCAATAAGTACGTGCACTCTGGTTACAGGTAATATTGATTGTGACAATTTGTAATTCTTGAATTCTTTGCTGATTCTGATGACACTATAAATAAAACCAAATCTAAAAATCTAAAATCTAATCTAGGAGCGTTCAGAATGCATGGGGTTGTTTCATGAGTCTCTTTTACCTTCACAATGAGACCGTCAATATTTTCACTCATGGTGAGTACTAATTTATCTACTCATTTTTCATTTTTTGTTGTGAAAGTTGTGGTCACGATGAAATCTTCCACAGACGACCGATTCCCCGCTCATAATTGTTACATTTAATATGAATAGAACTTTTATACATGCTCATGTTTTTCAGCTACAAAAATATTAACTAGTTACGTAAACTGTTTAGCTCAATTTTGACAGGAGATATTAATTCCAGTTTCTTCTGTTCCAGATGGAATAAAAAAAGCACCGTTTATTTAAGCAAAAAAGGTTAAGCACTGTTGCTTACAATTTAATCTTAACAGTACGATCAACGTGCCAATACGATCACAAAATGTTTATTGCAAATTATGTGAGTTCCTGCATGCTTATATAATTTTTATTTGTGAAATATACTTCACATATACAAATCTTACATATTCTTTGAGGGATAAAGGTTTTCGCTAAAAATCTCTTAAATGTTTTGCTTCCGCTCTATTCTCCTTTGTTTCTTCGTTTTTCTAATTTATATTTTGCTCATCAGTTGTGACGCTGTGGGTTATTTTTCTACGGACTACTACTGCAAAGTGCAATTGAGAATTGATCCATTAAAACGGAACTGTTGTAGAGATGGCTTTTGAAACAAGTCTGCATCTCCAACTATATAGTTGATTGACTTGTATTGAATTGATTCGCTGGTTTATCATTACCTATCATAATGATAATGACCCTGACCATGACTGATTTGATACAATTGACATATTTCCTACTTCTATCTAGTTCTCCCTATCATTGGAGTGATGTACTACTGGAGAATGATGTATCCATGGGATAAAATTCAAGGGAACCTATTTTTTAATGTTTTGGGCTGGTCCCACGTTTTGGGTTCAATTTCACCATGGGTAGGGAGCGTGATTTACCATCTTTTTATGAATCATCATCATGGAGTCAAATTTTATCAGTTCCTCCTTCAAGTTGATATGCTCGGAATTTGGGTCACTCAATGTTTTGGTAAGTTTTTCAGCACCTGAACATGTTATGACACACCCATGAATTTTTGGGAGCGATCGGATCGTGAAGCTCCGATTAATCGAACAGCTTTCCTTATACCGAAAACACAACGCGTCGTGTGTTTACTTCTTCGGTTAGCTATATAGAAAGTCCGTTGTAACTGATTTTCTCATTGGACACTTTCCCTCAAATTATCGGGTATTATATACATAGGTGCTTTGACGAATTTGACGGCTTCCACCTGGTGCCTACCACAGAATATTCAAACGGCTTGGATGATCATTTACGCGATTGCCTCTATTTGGGGACTGAATATGGCATTGACTGCTTGGACGCCCCTTGGTCGCAGAATGTGCTTTGCTCCTGTCTTCATTTCTCGGATCTTTGGCTTTATTCTTCGACTTTCTCCGTATGGGGGCGGAGAACCTGCTATTTTACCCCACGTCATACTTCAGGTAAGTTCTTCCGGGTCATTTTGTTAATAACGTGTAACAGTTAAAAGTTAAGCAAAACGTTCACATTAGGCTATTTTCGGCAATACCTTCTTCGGCAAGGACACTTGATACTTTTAGTCTGTCTTTTTTAGGGGAAAGTTTGCATTTAATTATTGTTTTTATACTTTCCCATTATCTACGCTATTACTTCGCATTACGCAAAGAATCGATCCATTTACTTACTTTAATATTCCACTTTATTACCCGTTCCGAGAATGTGTCGAATCACGAAACTAATCCAATTTCTTGACTCAGTCAAAATGAGACGGCAAGTTTATGCACCACATTACATACTACAAGCACCACACCTAGTCTCTGTGAATGTGAATAGACATTTGTATTGTATTCATTCTATTGTGTTTCGTGCTCTGCATTTTGTATTTTGCTTTCTAGAATATTAGATTTTTGTTACCCTAGTTTGTTCGATTCTGGTTCCAAAAATAATCCAAAACTTTTTACTACATACTTCTGTACTTCGTTTACTTAAAAGCCACGGGATAAGACGGATGAGTCGAATACGTGTAAATATTTGATGAGATGGCGAAATCAAACCATTCACGTTCGCATTTCACATGCACTTATTGCCTGAAATGTCACATCCAAAAATATTCCTTCTATCCAATAAATCCAATCAATTATTTATAAGAACGAAGTGATTGCATTGCCATTTGGCATGTGAATACAATCCCAAGAAAATGTGCCTCGTATTTTAAGCGTTCGCAATTCGCGAATGATTTTCCTACCACGCACAATGCAATCGAGTTTTTCGTTAGGTTTCGCATTCTATGACGATACAATGGATACAATATGACATTAATGATGCAATACGCTTAATTTTTTATTCAGGATGTGATCTCAGTTGTTGGTGGGATGATCGGAGTTGTAAGTTTTTTTTAATCCTCTTTGAATTTTAAGAAAATAACATACCCTGATCCTATTTTGCTTAATTGACCATAATATATACATTTAATTTGTTTTTATAGAAATTATAAACATTTTTTATGAATTTTTCCCTCCAGGTACGAATTCCGGAGAGGTGGTTTCCAGGAAGACTGGACAATTTTTGCAACTCACACCACATCATGCATGTTTTGGTCGTGTGTGCCGTTCTACACATGAACTGGGCATCAAATGGTGATATTCGTTGGATTCTCAAAAATTACTCCAAATCTCAATGTGTGAGTATTCTCTAACGTTGAGTTTGAGTTCTGCCTCAAATACCTACCTATTTAAATTCACCACGATCTTCAGAAATTTTACAAAAAAAAAATCATATTGTCATCCTACAAAACAAATATTTAAAAAAAAGTAATTCGGACAAATTAACGTGACAGAAATTCAGATCCCTGAGCCCGTGTTAAAAAAAGTCTTTGCATTTGCAATTTGCATGTAAAATAAATTATAAATAAAAGAAAAAATAATTAATTGTTTGTATAATATAGAAATTGTTTGTGGCGTATGTCAGGCCTAGTCGAATTATAATTAAATTATACACTACCTTGCTAGTACATATTTGAAAAAAAAACAGTTGTGATAGCTCCAGCTTAGAATCTCGTTTGAGTTTGATATTATTTTTTGACTGTGATTTATTTAGTCAATGTAGTTTTATAGTTTAGTACCAATTTATGCAAGTGTTGCAGGCGACACGTAAAATCGGGTAAATTATTTACTAGGCCAGGACGATTTTATTGAGTCGCTTTTGTCTGTTGTAGCTGTGGACCGATTTTGCGTGTTCTCCACGACACAATTGTAAATATTCAATTTTATTGCCATTGTTCAGTATTGTTGTTCGTTGTATTTTGTTTTAGAAATTTTAAGTACTGTAATTTATTAGAAGAATGTGCATTCATTCATTAGTCGAATCTAGTCAAATCTTTGACGTAGTTTTTTTAGTAATACTATAATGTAATTTGATGAAGGAAAACATTTTGTGGGAACATTCCGGTAAAAGGAAACGTTTTACCATCTGGATAATGGTAATCGATAACATTACTTTTAAAAAAAATATATTACACGCCCGCATCATTCGAAAATTTAAATTTGGGCGTTCGATAATTTATTTTAATTGGATGGAATTCTAGGATATGTATTAAGAAAATTGTAAGTGCGAACTCATAATGTGCTCTAATTATAAACGTAATCTAAAAACTACCTACTTAATTATTATATCAAAATTTGGCCCAATGTATTTCAGAGATATCATTTCTCGCGCTTGAGTAAAAATATGAGCGCTTACATTGACATATTAAAAATTTGCGTGCGTTGTTCAAAATTTAAGTAGTAAGCGCAATTTTAACCTTGATATGTGCAACAAACCGAAGGGTTTAATGTAAAAGACGAGTATTGCTCTGGGGAAGGAATTCAACGTGATAAAAAAAGTAAAAATAAAAGTGACCAATAGTGTTGTGTAAGTAAATACACGCGGAAGCTAAGCTATAGAAATTCAGCTCTCTCCCTAAAAATTATGAAAGACAATTAAAACTAATAATATAGACCAGGTTATGTATGAAAGATACTGATGGATGTAAATGTTTTGTGTCTTATTTCACCGCACATTGCAGTAATTCGTCAGAGTACTGTGTACACATTAATTATGATATTGAGTGAAATCTTACATATTATGTATTATGTATTCCACAATATTTTAAATTCGAAGTCATTCATTACCAATTCTATGGGAATAGAAAAGTAGTACATAAGTCAAATTATGTATCTGGTTTGTCTAAGCCTTACCGAATGGAATACTGGAGTAGCCAAAGCCATTATTGTCACTAGCAGTGTCACTGTATAGTGTAACGGCTGAGTATTAATTTTGTCTTAGAAAATGTAATACTCTAATTTTAATAGAATAATATGCATAATTTTTCTGGTGCTGATTGTTGGATGATGTACTGAACTTGACCGGAAATGAATCCCAATAAATTCCTATGTATTCAAGAAGGACCACTAATTTTATTTCTGTACAACAATAGAAATGGTGCATATTAAAGTTTTCGAGTATCGCGAGGTGGAACAATCCGGCCGATGGTTGCATACTTGCATGGTGTACGTATAATATGTCCTAATTGCTTATTAACATTATTCAGGTCAGGTAGGTCTACATGTACCACCACTTTTCATTTATTACTGATTGGCCATGACAGTGAAACGTTTGAAAATGAAATTATGATTCGTCACTGGACATCTGGTTTCTTGCACCTGACCAAAGGTGAATGTTAAGCAAGTAAGTGGTGTGGCGATGATTGTGATTTCTGAATGAGATGGGAAGAATTCAACGATAAAGCAGATGGCCGTATTTGTTCTACGTATTAAAATATTTCGTAAGGTACGGGACCGACAGAGGGATTTAACCGAATGCGGTTATCGACGATTTCATCAGCCAGACATTACCCGTGGCGCCTTGGCATAGTTTTACTAGACAAGCTTCAAAGGTGACCTCAGTTGTAGACAGGCTGGCAAAGGTGAACCATACTTTCAAAGACTTTTTGACAAAGCGATATTTCATCAGGTGTATTATACGCAAGGATAGCAAATCCGAAAGAATATACAAATCTTTTTTGGAAAAGGATATATTACTGCATAAGTAAAAAAACAGTGCAAAGAATATTCAGAAAAACAACGAACTTCTCAGTACGTACTGGGTACAGAGAATTAGCCAGAATGCCAGATCAGAATTTGGCTTCTTTGCCAAGTCCTGCTGCCATTATGGAGTCTTCAAAGATTGAGACGACCACAACTACAGCAGCAGTAGCAAAAGAAATTGAAGCTAACGGTGGTCACGTTCAAGTTGAGATGACAGTGACACCCCACACACCAGCTCCAAATACTTGTCCAAAAAGTGCAATTCGATCAACTTTTCGACCATTGGCAATTATCGGCAAGATATTCGGCTTATTTCCTTCGTACAATCTTTCATTCCGAGAAGATCACTCTGAACGCCATCTGAAATGCATGCACATTGTTGGTTATATCTATTCCGGCATCATGCTGGCAATTATGACGGGCGGAGGGATATTGTGTTGGTGGCACAAACCGTCCAATTTGAAAGACATGATGGATTGGCACAAATGGGACGAAGGTGAATTAACAATCGATGCCGTTATTCTTCTCGTAGCAACTTACATGCTCATTGGAATGGGAATTTTGTCACTTTTTGTATTTCCAAGACAAAATCAAAATGTTCTAAGGTACATTGATCATTTTGCCCATGTGGATAAAATCCTGTGTTTCACTGAAAAATATCAAGAAGAAGAGAAAAGATTTGCTCGGAGAATAATCATACACTTTGTTGTATCGCTTATTGGTACAGCCATAGTTTTCTCTGGAATGTTCATTTGGATCACGCCAGATTTGGGTAAATCAACCACGGATTACGTTATGGTACCACTTACAACACTCGCGATCATGACGCACGTTATCCCGACATCTATCTTTATTTTCTTCATGAATGGAATACGTGCTCGCCTTTCACTTTTTAATGAAAAAATGCGCACTCTGATTTTGCCGATTACGCCGTCTTGTATGTCTTGTGATTCATTCGAAGATTTTGGCGAAGAATTGAATGGACTTGTGTGCCCAAGATTGTCAAGCACTTTGACGGAGGACTTGGACAAAATGCGTGCTCTCCATGAAGAAATTTCTATTTTGACGGAAGAAACAAGCCAGATCTTTGGGAGCCATATTATCCGTGAATTTTTGTTTAACATTGTATGTGTCATATGTTACACATACTTCATATTCTTCATGATGTTAAAAGACCCTACATACATGTACATTTACCCATTCTTGGATATATTTATTTTGGGAAAATTATATCATATTTCAACATTTGCACACCTCATTACAGTTGAGGTAATTTTGATATCATTTGATTCCCTTGCTGTAATTTTCTTGTTAATAATTTTTGTTTGCTGACCCACAGAGCTCATCATCCCTGAGTATTCTAAACAAAGTATGCTTTTCGAGGTTATCCCCAGATTGTAGCCTTCAGGTAAGCATAAAAGCATAATATTATTCAATAATGCAAAACTCGATTTTAGACTCCCGTTATTTTAAAATTGTTGTTTGTGGATAAAGGTCGAAGCGTTCATCAAGAAGTTGGAGAAACCGAACACTATAACAGCTGCCGGGTATTTTGTGGTCAACCGGTCCATAATAGCGTCTGTAAGTACCTATGCAATTAACTTTCGGACAATTTGGCAGGAATTTTCTAATTGAATAGTACGATTACTTGATTACTTCTCTATTTTCTAATATTTCAGATTATTGGTGCCATTATTACTTACTTTATCATTCTGATTCAATTTAAAACGACGGATCATTCAAAAACCTTCCGTAATATGGGAAATTGTAGTGCAATGATTCCTGCCTTGCCGTTGTACAACTTTACATATATATATGTTTAATTATTTTTAATAATACGTACACTCGTGATATAATAAATTATAAATACATCTTTTGATTTATAAAAACCAGCTATAGAAACTACAATGACTCCAATTCCAACCAGTGAGGTGTAAGTTGGATAAAATCATGCCGGTATAGTATTTAGTTCATTACAAGAAAACATTCCAACCATCCTATACTTACCAAATTTGTACATGAGAATTAGTTCGATCCACTACTAAAATACTTTAGTCTGCTGACTAGTCATTACAAAAAAAATAAACTGTTCCGTAGAAAACAGCTCAATATTTTTTTATCTAATCACAACAAATAAATTGGCAAATATATACCGCATTGCCAGCGCTATAAAACTTTGGATTTGACTTTCTGAACTCTTGATTCTTGAATAAATTGAGCAGTTCCTAGTAATCCCAATAGGGCTGAGCTGGCGGCCATTAGTGTCACTTCATCATGATAGCTCCCACAATATCCGACTAAAACCGGAGCTAATACTCTACTGGAAGATGAAGCTGTCTGTAAGAATCCTAATGTTGTTCCACCATGTGTCGTCCCAGATAAGGCCAAATATTTGAGTCCAACTGCCAGAAATTGATTAGCCACACTTTGGAGAATCATTCCGACACATCCGAAAGCGAAAGTCGTCGTATTTAGTAGCAGTAATACGGAGACCTGTAAAAGAAAATGTACCTCAAATGTCAAATGTAAGGAAATCAAAGAAGACACTTTTAACAGACTTATGGCGCTACGCCGGGCGGCACGCCACTTACCAATTGCAACAGACCACCGTGGACAACGACCTTTTTTGAATTGTCCCTGTAAATTCCCGACACCAGGGGTCCGATAGTGAATCCCGTCAATGTACTAGCAAAATTCTGCATAGAGTACATGTAGCCCATCTGAATTGATGACGTTGCATATTTATCTCTAAACATGAAGGGCACACTTTCCCGGACAAGGTGAATGGCGAGGCAGAATAGAAAATTCAGAATAACGATTGGAACAATTTCTCTGGATACCGATGACGACGGCGACGACGGTTCCAATAATAGATTTCCGTTTTCGTCTTGGACGTCAGATTTTTCTGGAACTTCCTTATCTTCTGAGATCTTCGAGTTCCCGAATGAGGGTAACAAGATTAATGTCAATACTGTATGGAAGGAAGAACAGTGTGAGTGTAATGTCGGTTATTCAATAGTTACGATGCAAAATAGGTAAGAAAATTCTTACGTATATTAACGATGAAAATGGCGGCAGAGGCAGTACAAAGTGTCCGAAAGCCATTCTCACTTTCAATGAAGTATCCGCCAATTAATGGACCAAGAGTGAATCCCATGGTTCCGAACGCTTCACTTCTTCCTAGCAAAGTTGACATGTGAATCCCATTTTTAAATGAAAGTTCAGCCAGCATAGTTTTCCCAAGTACTTGTGTATGTTTGAAACAACCTGAAACAAAAGTGATCATAAAACAGTGTGTCATATTTTATGTTATATTTTAGTACGGCCAGACTTCAAAAAAATTGCAACTCTTAATTTTGAAAAATATGTTTATATTACAGTATATTGTTTACCTGTTACAAATCTGACGACAGTAAATAGGATTAAATTAGTTGTGATGCCCGTAAAAATGTAAGATACGGCAGTAAGGATTAGACAAATGAGTAAAACAAATTTTCTATTGTACGTATCCGCAAAATGTCCCTGGAATTGAAAATTAGAAAATGAAACGTTGAAACTTCTCTCAAAAGTAAAAAAATATTTTAGTATAAAATATTTTACCATCACAGGAGTAGAAATTAGTTGGACTAGTCCGTACGCTGATGTGACAATTCCAATCGTCATATCTGAGACACCAATAGCTTTCATCCGAAATTTTACATGAGGTACGAATAGACTCACGGCAAACATATCCTTTAAAAATTACAAACAATTCAAATCAATGTTACATGCATATTTCTGGACTTCAGTCGAATTGTTATGGCCAAAACTCTTGCAATGAATTAATTTGTAAATATACTATTGAATAATACTTGATACAACAATCATTGCTGATGTGACTGATTACACCTCCAAAAATTACTGGATCGCTTTATCTATGCTACCGTCAATTGCCACATATTGGTGTTGGTGTTATAATTATCAACCACCCTGTACATGAATAATGATATAGTGCATGTGTGCATGTGTCCCGTCCATGCAGTAACACTACTTGTATTCCAATCTCTTCTCCATGTTAAAGAGTTTTACTAGTCAAGTGTTAAAACTTATTCCATTACCAGCAAATCCTTATTAATGTATAGAATATATGACTCTGACTCTTTAAAATTGTTCTATAGATTAATTGACATAAGAATTGCCAGATATCTGATTTGATAAATCAAGCTATCCGAGAAAAGGAGTAACCGATATCTTACCAGTATATCTTTTCTTGAGTTATGTTTCGCTATTTTAAATTGTACACCGGCGATGTATGTATTATTTGAAATTAGCCCGACAGAGTGACTTGAATAACCTCAGGCTCTTACGCAAATTCAAGGTTGCTAAAATCAATGTATTTATTACACACGGCACAGCATCGATTAGCAAATTAAAATTCCAGTGACATTGGTAAATTAGACCAATAATCATTTATTTAATGTATCGATTAAACTTACCAGAAACATAATTAAGTATACACTATAAATGGCACTCCGGCTTTGTTTCCATTTACTGATGAGTCGGGAGAAGGACGTCATAATAGAAATTAATTTGTGCACTATTGTGTACTTCAACATTGTATCGCAGTAAAGTATGTATAAATCAAGTCTGCTTCCAATTCAGCAAATAAGTCAGTGCAGTGTAGAATTTTGAAACAACAAAAACTGCTGGTTGTTTCCGATTTTTTACATATTACACTTTACACTAACTTACAAAACAATTTCTAACCACAATTCTAAAATTGTCCACAATTCTATGTGACGATAATTATTTTTGTGTTTACACTGTATACATGTAATCCAGGCGCTGTACTCCAAATGCTCCCGTATCTTTCATACTGCGATGCTCTGCTTTAATGAAACGCAAGCTTTCACGTGCAGTTTATTTTGGAAAGAATAGCTCCAGAACGATAATTCATTACGCAGTCTTAATTCAACTGTTCCAGATTGACGGTTCTATTGTTGGCGGTAATGTGTGGCACAAACACTGCATGTTTAATTCAACACAAGTAGAATGAATAATTAAGTAATTGCATAAAACAAGTCTACTTCCACTTTCCTTACTTTTTTAGCGGTTGGTTATATGTAAATGTGAACGGAATCAGAAATTGTTCTCGCTATATCGTTGCAAATATCGGGATCAATCAAGTGTGAACGATTAATTGGAACGAAAAAGATTTTTTTTTGTCAAAATCGCTTGAAGTGGAAACGCATGATTTACTTCAAAAATGTATAATGCACTGAATTACATTGATACTGCTGATAATGATAATACAAATACAACCACGCGACACTACTTTATTACGTGAATTTGACAATCAAGTGTGAACTGGTAATGCATGGTAATACTACTAACATAATATGACACAATGGCTTTTTGTGTATTTAACTGACACACAGTGTGGGCCAAAAAAGAACACTGGCACATGCTCGACTGTCACAAACAAAAGCACAGTAATAGGCATTTTACAGCATTTGTCATCAAATTAATTTCACGTCATACGCGGCGTATGATACGCCACGTATAGTGTTATTTTTATTTTGACACAATGACTTTGAGATTATGTATTCATGTCAATTCAGTTAAATTTCGTCAAATCCGAGCTCTATCGTTTGTTTTGTCCCACCCTGTCGTATGACGCTTGAATGTCCTTCAACTATACATTAAATGAATCACAAAAAACTCTAGTTTTTTTCTCAGTTACCATGCAGGCACAGCAATGGCAAGTACCAATTAATTTTCAAGCGTCACTTTGAACAATGTCAAAGTCATTTGTCTTAACCATGCACGTCACGAATGCAATTCAACATTCAACACTGCTGGCCTAATGTGTGTTAAAATATAAATAGAAGATTTGGGGTTTTCTCTGGAGATTAGACTAGTTTTTGATTTACCTATTTTAAATCATGGTTTCAGAACTTAGGCAATCGGTCAATCGATAAGTTCAATTGATATTAAATAGTTTTTTATTCAGTCACACAGTCATAGTCACGAGTCACGAGAACCCTCTCAAATGTTAATCTAAACTAAACAAAGAACAGTTTTTTGTTATGTGCTTTTTTTGACGTCATGCACACAATATGTATTACGAACAATTACATATGTGATAACATAAAATGACTCGTGATTCAATTGATATGATGTAGCACGTGCCGAATCAGCATGGCTTACGGCTTACATTAACCACCTGAGCCTATCGTGTCTTATGCATTTCGGTGTGACCGAATTTTGTGATAAAACATTTCACAAACACAATTCCGTTGTGATTCTATTTTGTTTAATAAATAAAAATACACATGTTAAAGCTAAATATCGAGAATTATTTTCACATAGAGATTGGATCCTTCAGTCGACCGTTTCTGACACTCTTATATTTACTCGATCAACAGAGTGTAAGCGTCAGGTCGTTACAGAAATTGAAATTATACTAATCATCACTCCTTGTTTTACAATTTATCTAAACAGGAACTTATCTTTAACTGAACTAGTTAAATGCTTGGTGAAGTCTGATGCCAACAGAGTAGCTTACTCATAGGAAACTCGGAAAAATTGTATAACGTACATGAAGGTAGTATCAAAAATTCTCGGCATGTACTTGTAGTGCATTACTTAAAGTGCAATTTTTAAAACCACTTTAATTGCTTTCTAATCTTAAAAGAAAACAATTATTGTAAAACTCTCAAATCGTGCACGCATACTTTCGTACAATACTCGAGGTATGATGAGATAATCCAGATAACTCTGTCAAGTTCCCTATAGTGCGTAAGAAATGTTTATGCAAGGAGAAAATTTTAACAGGCAAAGGCTATGAATAACTGAATAACCATTTATATCAAGTATGCGAGGTAAATGATGAGGTAAACGATAAAATGCGAGGACGCATGAGAAGTAAATGTCACACTTATTGTAAGTTTGATATCCCTTAACAACAGAAATGTCTTAAACTAAAACATTTTGTTATGTATGAAATAAACACCTAATGTTTGAATGAGAAACCCAACCTTCATCTATAACGTGCACCTCCAACAATTGACAAACTATCGAAAATACTGAAAGCTATCAACTGCGAAATAATCTTCAAAAAAATCTTCGAAAGAACTCACTAGAAGAACAAAAATAAAACATGGCTAATAATGGTGAAGGAATGCCTCCGAGGCAAATGCCTCCAGCTTTCCAAGAAGTCACTGTTAGGAATATCTTTAATCAGAGACATCACATTGATGCAGAAGAGTACCAGGAGAACAATCTAACGAGTGGTTTTGGCGATGCCGGTGGCGATAACGTCCGAATTGCAGAACCAGTGGATGATGTAGCTCTCATCGTAGCGCTATTACCTGAGGAAATTGCGAGTTTGGAGCAATTAATAATATTGAGAAGGAATATGAACATGAATTTCGACGATGACCAAATTACGTTTGCGGATATTTTAAATTTATTGGCAGTCGTACCGGTACTCATCCAAGTAGAACAACCGGACGAAAATGAGGTTATAAACGTTATGGAAGAAATCATAGATCGTGTTGAGGAAGTAAGCCTTGAAATTGGGGTGCCAGACATTGATGCTAATGCAAGGGAGATGCTACCTGATTACGGACACGGCCCAGAGAATGCGGAGGTCGCCGCAGATCTCATAGATATTCCTGCCTCCGGGATTATCAGACGTGACCACGAAGAACATCCTGAAATTCTTGCACCTGTTCTAGAAGAGGTTGAGGGGGTTGCACCGGCTGAGCAAGGACCCTCAGGGGTCACCGGTAACTTTACTGCTGCAGCTGCTGATGATAAAGGTTACGATTTAGGTTGGAATATGGTTGATTCAAGTGATGGCAGCACTGACGATGAAGATGAAGGCGGACTTCAAATGGTATCCCTAATGATTAGCAATAACGCCAGAATCAAACGGCGCACAATGCTCAACCGAGTGGCCGAGGCAGGACGCAATGGGAGGGGTGATGATATGGTCCACCATACAAATAATCTTGAAAACATTCAAGATATACTTTCTAGTGTGGACGTGACCCCATCCCAAGAAAATCTACCAGATGAAGTCAACAATGAGACAGACTACAAGGTCGCTCCAGATTATATTTATGCTGCTTGGGATACCAGTACGGATTCTATTGAAGAGAATCGTGAAGCCGAAGATGACATGGCGGCAGTGGCAGGCGAAGAAGATACACTGGAATGTATTGTCCCCTTGCTGTCCAATGCTGATTCTGGATCAGAGTCTGAATTGGCTACCTATGAAAGCATCACGGATTCAGATACAGAGGCCAATAATATGTGGTTAGGTGGTATTGTGGGTCTCAGGAAAATCACTTGCCAAAGGCCGGGCGAAAATGACGAAAATGTTTGTAATGAAGAAAATTCGGGAAATGAAAATGGAGACGACGGGTTAAAGCAATCCGAAGTAGAGGATGACTATTTTGCAATTATAGAGAATCCTGCGGGGTGCTTCCCAAAGATGGTGAGTAATTTCGTTTTCGCAATACTACTTCATATCAATTCAAGCATGACCGAACCTATAGGGCTTATCAGCTGATAAAAATAATGTTTATGTGAATTTCAGTCCAGAGCTACCAGAGACGCATTTCAATTATACCTGGAGACGTCTGGAATCAAGGAGAGTATGGACAAAGCCCTAATCGACCTTTACAAAGATCACGAAAGACCAATTGATGTTCTTGGAGCATTTTTGGATAAACTAAGTTTCGAAGTGCCACTCAGATGGGAGAACAAGGTGTTCACAGAAGAAATAGAACAGTTGCAGGCTAAGGTAACAAATAGAAGCTAGAATTAATTGCCCAAACTTGGAGATGTGTCGAATAGTAATGCGAAGCACTAGGACCGAAGGAACATTCAAGCGAAATAAAGCCGAATTCTTTGGTACATGCGTCTACCAGACTCGTAAATTCTAAGTAATCTGTACATTTTGAAAATTTTAGATAGCAGAACTAACCAAAGACAGTGCGAAATTGTCGAAGGAGTACAACAAACGCATGGCAGAGATGATGACGAAACGCCGAGCTGCGTTAATGCTAAGTGCATCTGAATCTAGCAAACTCGAAAGCGTCACTGATTTCGATGCAAAAGCTGGATTACTTCGCAACAAGGATATGGATTCCAATGGATCATAAGGTCTACGCGGTGTCAAACAGATCTCCACATTGAAAAACGAAACGAGATCATTCTACATATAATGTTGAAACTCGTATATTGTACTGTTTGCGAGATCAAATGTTAAATCTACTCAATTATAAAATGCATTTGTAGAGATACGACAAAACTGAATAAAATTTATCTCGTATAAAACGAGCAAAGTGTTTTTAATCTTGTAATTTGAGCTGGGAAAGAATCAATCAAAGCCGAGTTTTTGACATGTCTTATTTGGCCATCATTTTGGCACAAATGTTTTCACATATATTTTCTGTTATCTAGACGATTTTAATTTAATGATAGATTCTACTACAGAAATTCCGGATAGAAATTCGCGGAAACCACTTGCACTTGTCTGACAAGTGACGCAGCCTGCAAAACAAAAAAAACTTAAAAATGTTATATTTGGCTACGGAAGGTTCATTCATTGCACATCTTACCCGTATAATTTAATCATGCATGGATGAAAACCCTCGAAATAATTGGTGGGCGAGCTGCCTGGTGTAAAATTCATTTTATCTTCAGTATTATCGCATGAGTCACCCAAAATTGAATTGTGTACTCAGAACACGAATTGCTTCTGATAAGAATTGTATTACTAATTCCGTTTAATAAACTAAATGCGTCAAATTAACTGGTTTCCTATCAACAAGGACTGGATGCAACTGACATTTAACGATTAGTACAATTAATGCACAGTGAGCAATAAATATGAATCCACCGAGATGAAACAGGTGTACAGTGCCATAAAATAAAACCGGAATGCTTTGTCTGATTTGAAGTCAAATAAAAGAATCAATTTCATTCGATTCAATTTATTTCGATAAGTCAGTCAATACTGATCACAATTAAATCCCACTTGGAAAAAAATTATGGCAATTGGAGCCGGCATGCAGCAGGTGAATGTGGTTGATCATAAATACGGGTAAAATCAAATCTATAGGACGGAGGTATTACATGTTAAGTTTTTTATTAGGGTTTTCAGGCCTCGATTTTCCGCCTTCAAAAATAAAAAAAAAACACAGATGTTAGTCAAAATCATATTAGAGCACACTTCATGCATTGCTTTTGCTTGCTATTTTCTAAATGCTATTGAATGACTAAAACGTTAACTTAACCTAATTATCTTAATTTTAAGGAGCACCGTCTGACAGTCTCTTACAAAGCAGTACGTACAGTCAACTCTCTATATCGGCACTCGAATCCCCCAGCATTCGCTATACACACAGAGAGTTCACTGTCCTAAAAGTACATTAATTCAAATGAACAATAAATTAAGACCCTAAGAGCACCTACAATAATTTCTCTTTCAATGCTGATGGTGATGCTGGGGTGTGAACACAGAATACTACACAAAGTAGTCCTAGAAATGCTGACACAGCTCCTAAAAGAGCTGGTCCATCATCAGAACCCCATTCTTGAGCAATACCAGCTGTGACCGGAGCCAGCATTCTAGCCAGTGATGATGCTGTTTGTCCAAGACCAAGAATTGTTCCATGATCTGTTGTGTCATCAAGTGATAGGGATGTGATTCCAACACGAAGAAATGGATTACATCCACTCAATAACATGAATGAAAATCCCGCGAGCCGAAATGACGGTGATAAATATAGGCTGACTAATGAAATCTGAAAACAGAAAAATTAAATTATTATTCACCTCTCCAACAGAATTAATAGAATTTAGAAAAGTCTTAGACTTACCGTCGTCAAAACACTCCCATGTATGACCATTTGTCGATGCCTCTCTTTGTAAAGCTTTGCTGTCACTGGTCCAACTAAAACAGAATAAAAATATAGAATGTTGAATAATTAATAACATGAACTGCAAGCTACCAAAGGGGGATTTTTTAATTCAGATTAAAATTCAAAATCACATAAGACATAAACTTACCGCAAAAACCCGTGATTGTGCTGACTAGAGCTTGGAGGGAATTAAGATACCCGACTGATATCACTGAAGCCTGATACTTGGCCTCCATAATTAGAAGAAGATTTGCCCGAGGCACGAGTGTTGCAAAACAAAATAAAAATCGAAGTACTAGGACGGCAATGACATAGAGTCTATCCACTTGTGTTCCACCTATACTGGGTCTTCGTTGACGCGAATGTAAAAGAGGTGACTTATCCTTGTCCTCTTCGTCTGTATTTATTGACTTCGACTTGCTTGTAGAATTTGCATTCGTCTCAGGAACCATCAAATATACTAGGACTGGAATCAAAAACAAAATTCATGAATAATTTCAGGCCATGCCACGGTGCACGAGGAGTGACTATTCTCATCTCAAATCTAAAGGACGATTATTGGGTAAACCGTTATATCCGGATTTTTCCCAAAAAAACGAGGTCTTTGAAAAAATAGACTTGTCGGTTACTCTTCCACTACTCAGTAGAGTAAAGCGAATTAAATTCCAATCGATTGAATCGACTGTGTGGCATAAACTTACAGGACGTTGGCTCCTTGTTGGAATTGGATGGTAAATATTTATTCAAGTGTCAATCAACGTGTCAATCAAACTCACCTAAATTCATGACGAATAAAAATGCGCTGAGCAAACATACATTGCGAAACCCATTCTCTTGTTCAACCAAATATCCACCGATCGTTGGGCCACAAATAAATCCCATGCTCCCAAATGCATTAAAATTTCCCAAAACATAAGATTTATGATTTGGAGCTAAATCCGTGAGTGCCACTCTTGACAGGGTTTGTGTGTGCTTAGTGAAACCTAAAACAAAATTAAATCCAAAACATCACTATGATTGTGAATTACAAATATGGTAAAAATGTATTGGTTATTTACCGGCAATAATACGGGCTAGTATGAGGACGGCCAGGGACGTAGCTGCACCTTGAAGAACGTATGCACCAGCGGTGACAGCCAGCGCAATGAACATCATTAATTTATTCCCAAAAACATCACTATTGCGTCCCTAAAATATTCAAGAAAAAGTGGTCACTTAGAATTTTCAGTCCTTCAAATTGTATAAGATAATAAAATAAAAAAAAACTTACAAAAAATGGACTGGAGAATAACTGAATTCCCCCGTATACGGAACTGATGACACCCATCATGAACGGGGAACCACCCATTTCTTTAATTTGACGATTTAATAAAGGGGCGAATAAACTCACTGCACATAAATCCTGGTCAATATGAAAATTCAAAAAATAATTAAATAACAATTCTTACGTAATTAATCGGTCGTAATTATAAAAATTATTTCTTACCAATAGAGCTACAAAGTACAGTGCATTTATTGCTCTCCGAGTCACTGCTGGCTCCCTCATTTTGATCAAATTATATTGGGATGAAATCATACAGAGTCTCAAAAATAAAATAAATGCTGACTCTCCGGAGGTCCGAATTCCAAGTTTAAATTCTGACTAATTACTAATTAGTACTAGCACCGATAATTGATTTCTAGACGCCTTTAAAATCATTGACCCCGTTGTCGTAATCTCGGTGGTGTCATGACGTACTGACCGTGACTGCGACCTAGAACAGAAAAATTGCAAACTTTATCAATTAATCCTTACATAATTTACGTAATTAGGAATTTTTTTAATTTTATACCAGTGCCGGCCGTCCGTATTTAGAAAATAATTTAAATATATCTAATTTATTATTTCAAATTTTAATTCTCACCGACAAACAAATCCTAGAAAATAGAATTTTTTGTATTTTCGATTTAAGTTGACGTTTCTACACGTATTCAAAATATTAATTATTATGCAAAAAAAATCGCAAGCCACAAGAAGCCGAAAAATTGAGTGCCGATTTTTTTACTCACCAATTGCGCGTAACGCCCAAGGTAATTTCATAAATTAATGTACAAGGTCACAAGTGGTTCGTCCCGTTTTTATTAATGGAAATAAAATTAAAAAAGTACTGAAAAAGTCACGTTAAGCGGTTTAGCTGAGTTGGCAAGTTTGCAATTTTGCAAATCTCAACCCAAAAGTATTTAACGGTTCATTTTTCCCTCACTCGGAAATTCTACTACGGTAGGTGGGGCGTACACGTTGCAGCCGATTTGAAGGATTTCTTAAGTTACAAATTGTGAACTTTTTTTGCAGATCTCCACGAATCATACAATTTGGGACGCTTTATGCCTCTATATATTTTTTTCAAAAAATTTTCAAAATTTTCTAAGTTTTTTCCCTGAGTTATGCTGTACAGGCCACATATGTATAGGTACATTTTTGACGACTTAATTTTTGAGAATGGAGATGCCGTTATGAGTGCCATGCGATTATGCGATGTGCGATTGCCATTTATTACATTGTTTTTTACTAGAGACTGTATAATTGTACTATAAAAATATACTGTACTGTAAGATCGAACAAAAAATGTTGAAATTCGGTATTCAGAATTATCTAATTAGAAATACCTACTTGGAAGTTGGAACACATTTTGTACTGGGTGTTATAGAACGTTATTTTGTAATTTACAATAAAAACTAGGTATACAAGTTAGAGAATATTCTACGAATTATTTATTCTATCTTGGTTGCTTGCGTTTTATTACTGAAAGTGAGAAAGTAAATTATACTTCGAGAGTTTTGCAATCATGCGATACAATTTAAGATTCTAATTCCAAGGGATTCTAGTCCTATATAACCGATTTTGTATCGTTAAAGCTATGGGCGCGAGCGATAACGTCACAAGTTTCAGTCAAGTCTCATGATCGGACTGCGTTGGGAGTTCTCGTTGCCTCTAACACGAATACACGAATGATATATTTTTTAACAACTAGGTAAACTCTTTATAACCACACCGCATTGATTTATTACTCACTCGGAATTTTATATTCTTTCTGTTCATCTGAACCGGCATTTTAGAATTATTGCTTTGCATACTATCTTGCTTATTAGTTGACTAATTTAGTTGTGACTTAATGGTTGCCGAGTTCGGGTCTACGATGCGATGTACAATGTACTTGGCTCATTCTGAATAGATAGCGCGATGGCCGACCCGAACGCAGTTGTCCCATCCTTTCAACCTGCCGAATGCTTCCGAAATAGTCGTTCGGGCCGCCATCGCGCTATCTATTCGGAATGAACCAACATGAAATACATTTCCTTGTAAACTGATCTCCAGGATTTTAATTTTTCAAATATTTAATTTTAGAGAATAGATCGCATTGGTAAACGGCATTCATACATTAATACTTCTGGAAGGTAACGCCTTTTTACCACAACAAGATTGCAAATCCCATTTTACAAGTTATGTAATGCTTTAATTCTTTCACATTGAAGTGGTTCCATAACACTTTCGGTAACCACAAGAAATGATTAAATTCAATCGCCCACAATTTCCGAACTGAGGCATCTTATCAAATCAACATTGGTCTACCTTTGTGATATTTATTCCGCCGAGCATTAGGATCCCGCTGGTGTCAGATTATGCCAGTTAGTAGCCACACATTAATTGGTCTTCCTCGATTAATGCTCCAATTATTACACTGTGCGTAGGACGGAATACGTTTGCAATATTCTCAATTGTCCGTTCATCGGCTAACATATTGTCTGGGAACTGGGTGTCGCTCTAAATTAGACACCTTAATTCAACGAAATCTATAATGGCCGGATGTTGCGACTGCTTGGGATTCTTTGGAAAACTTGTAATTTGATTTTGGTAAAAAGTAGTACAAGGTGGTTCAAATTCATGCTCGCATAATCCATAATATCTAACATTGTGTAGCCCAACATAACGGCTGTCGGGACTGAGTCTTTCGATTATTCATGTAACTCAAGCGGCAGGATTTCAAAGGTAAAGGTAAGGTAAAAGAACGGATAAGAATAAATTTTACCGATCATATTACATTTAAAATTTTTGCAAACAAAAGTGTGCATAACAGCTTTTTCTGAAAATCTTTGAATTGGTTTGCATTTGGCTTGGATTTTACTTGTAAAATGTTTTGAACCACCATGTATAATATTAATGTCAAAATTAGTTAGTTTCCACTTTAATGCATACGATTTCTGAAATTTTTAGTTCAAATCCTCGAAATTAGACACAGCACTTCTGGAAAAATCGGTGAAGGATGGATACGGAGCCGTGGATGACGTTGTAAAAGGAGCGACTGTAAGTTGTCAAAATGTAACTCATAATGTCATACGCCATTGGGCTTACATTGTCTCAATTAATTAAATGTAATCGTTTTAAGGGTGAACTTATATCAAAAGCTGGAGCTGGAATCGGATCCGTAGACTTCGTTAAGGGTTCAATCGATGTTCCGATAGCGACGCCACCTGCCGCGACCTCAGAGGTTGCAGTACCGACAGCAGGTTAATTATGCGTATCTCTTGCTTCTAATCAAGCTATTGACAATGGTCTAATTTGTATCCTAAAAGATAAAATCTGAATTCCAGCTCCGGAGGTGCCAGCGGACGTTCCAGCGCCAGAGGTGCCAGTTGATGTTCCACTGCCGGAGCCAGAACCCGAGGAACCAGTGGTCGACGTCCCAGTAGTGCCGGATGTAGTGCCTGCCGAGGATCCACCGCCAGAGGATGCAGTTCCTGAACCAGTGCCGGAGGATCCACCGGCTGAAGAAGGTAATTTCTTGAGCAAATACGTCCACAAAGATATTCGACCCTTGAATCTGAATATTATGTGGATTCCACAGTTGATGTATGAATTTTCCTTTCTTCTAATTATGCGACTGTTTTTTCTTGCTCTTGATCTTTTTCGATAATGTAGTAACGAAGTGCAAGGAAGTTAGTGCTCACACGCAAGGGAATTTTTTAGTATAAAACCGTGACCTAACTTTAAAAGCAGTCCAGGTTGCGTTGCATTTTGTGTCGTCAGCAGGTTTGGGTTTAAAGTTTATTACAATATACCGTCCTACTTGAATCTTAACTCCTGTGCCTTACGGTTGCCCAATATGAAATTCATTTGGTTAAGTGCTCTTAATTGTTGCTCGTAAAGAATTTCCGGATGTACCATGATTTTTCCTAATAAATAATTTTCAGTTTTGGTAAGGCACCACCAAAATTATCCTATTTATTAAATACATCAAGTCGCAACTCCTCAAAGAAATTCCCTTGCGAATCGAGAATGTCGAAAGAGTATAAATATCTTTATTTTTATATACGTGGCGTCAATTCCATTTTTAACATTTTTCAAATGAATTCCAATAAAATTTTCACATTTTTAGATTTGGAGTATCTGGTGTTTTTCTAATTTTTGTGCTAATATATTTTATTTTAGGGTGAGAGTGAAAATCCTTGACTTCGATTAGTCGGACTGATGGTGCAGTCTGTTCGAATTCTAATTCAATACAACACGATGATGTAAATGTTTAAGTCTTGTTTGAAGTTATTAAAAACAATTTTGAATGGAAATTCAATAAAATTTTAGAGCTATTAATTATCATCAGACGTAAACACGAAGAAAAATTATAATATCGACCTTAAAACGGCAGTGTGTAATATTTGTAGTCGTTAACTTAAGTACATTCATAAAGCATAACTAAACGGGAGCATTACTATGCGAATTTTTTCGCCTTTATCCATAACTGTGTCTCGGGCCAGTTAACTGTCAATATCGACTAATACTTTCATATTTTTGGAAACCACTACAGCTAAAACTGGCTATAATTATAGGCATTGATGAATGAGATTGATCAGAGACCTCACAGAAAGATCGTTACAGCGTAACAGGTATTAGCAAAAAAAAAGAATGCCATTCATTTTATCGTCGTCTCAAACAATACTACGGAAATGGCTTAATCTATGAAAAAGTGAAAGTTTACTCGACGACGACGGCTTTGATAAGTGCGCATTAAGTTACACACGTTGTATTGTTTTAAATTGATCGCTGGGTTCTAACAACTTAGAAGTTCTAAGGTACAAATTCATAATAAAATCAAGGTCAGCACAGCAGGAGTGCCGTGCTCGCTCACCGTTTAAATCTATTTCTCAACATAAATATTCAGACGACTCGTGCAAAACTACCTTCATAAGCATAAACACGTATGTATGTCCCTCAAACGTATCAAACGTTACGAACTATTAATTACGACGTTACTTATTGCCGCCAAAGCTTTCCAACTACGCATTTAACTTTAATCGTCTAGACATTA
>JAQIXO010000023.1:0-69820 GCA_034700305.1 Protaphorura armata
CCCAAGGGTCACGCACACCAAATTTGAAGTGATTCTGTTAAGAAATGCGAAAACTAGAGTGCCTCCGCACCCACCCACCCACCCACCCACGTACGACTTAGACAATTGTATAGCTACAGACCTGTGGTCTTTCGCAATAATTCCCTTATAATTTGAATGAATTTTTTCTGGTGTAATCCTTTTCTTTCCTTTGGGACACACACTACAGCGATCACCTGTTTATCGGCCGCTTACCATCTCGCTGTTTGGAATAGAGTATTGGGATAAACCGACCTCTTATCATTTCGACATCTTGGCGTTGGAAATAGATTTTTGGGGCCCCATACCATTTCACTACGCTGGGAACAGGGTTTTAGGGATGTATCGACGTCTTCTCATTTCGATATGTTGAAAATAGGGTTCTTGGGCCCCGTGCCATTTCGCTATGTTGCGAATAGGGTTTGTAACATTTGTAGGCCAGCCAACGGGAAACCTGGAAAGCTACCCGTGCAGTTTTGCTTTTCAAAATTTATAACGCAATCGAGCCTGGGGCGTAATTTTATTTCGGAAGCAACCGTGATAACCGGGTAACCGTGATTGTGGGTTAATTCTGGGGGACCTGTTGAAAATTTGAGGAGCAGCAAAGAGGGTATTTTTTTAGTGGTGTGATGAGGCACTACTAAGTCGTCAATTTTTGACGGGCACATCTACTAGTTCGAAAAAAACGTTAAAGTACTGATCGATAGTGCTTGCTTACCCTACCCAAGATAAAAAAAGCTATACAATTTATCTTGGTGCTTACCGACTAATGTGTCCGTATTTACATGCTGCTTGGATGACGAAGTACGGGCGGAATGCTTTGAAAGCTGGATCCAGCGGAGAGTCACCCGTGGTATAACTAAAATACGAACTACGCTCATGTTGATCATAAGAAATGTACCAGGAGTGATCATTAATTGACAGAAGGGACTACAATTTACAAGAAAATTAAGTGAGCACGAGCAGTCAACTTCTCAATGTCTATGAATGATTATTTGGATTTCACATTACCCCTGCTAAAAGATTCGACGCTTCAGTGTCATCTGATCTGTATTTATTCAAGGAATCCAGAAGTGAACAAATCAACTCAAAGTAATGGTGACGAAACATTTCTCCTTTTTGGCAAATTGGTTGAGTCCATTCATGATGGTTGTAGCGCTGGTTTGGTATAATAACGACCTTGCCTGACCCGACTGAAGATTCCTTGGCGATGGCGCAGCTAATGCCTTCAAATGCTGCATTTAATTTCCAAATAGCATTCGCAAGTTTCTGTCGCTCTAACGGAGATACTCGCCGATTTTCTTCCTTCATGAGATGTATTTGCTCTTGAATAAAATCTGAGTATTTTGTAAATACTTTCAAAAAGAGATCATTTGCCCAAGATAGCTCAGACGTTGTAGGAATGTGGTAGTCCACTTCTATTGGGTCAGTGTTAATATTGTACTTGGTCATCCACTCCTAATAATAGGAATTAATTTAATTATAATTTTTAAAACTCTTTCTGATCGATTTCTCCGAAAATTTAGAAGACTTTACCTTTGGATGAGGAAGGTGACCAATTTTATTTTTTGGCAATATCTTAACATCCAGAGGATAAATGGAACACAGGCTATACAAAATTTTTGTGACTGTGTTGCATAGAAGTGATTGAATCTTCTCCACTTCCAGCGTCAATATCAATGGAATTAGCTCATTCAGGGAATCTTTGTATGAAAGTAAAATTTCCCCAGAACAAAGTAGTGTCTAGTAAACAAATTTTGGTTAAAAATTGTATAAACTCTATTACAGTGCAAACAATAATTTTCGCTTTACTTTTTCCAAAAGAATTAGTAGAAAATCTAATTCTGGAGATAATTCTCCTTCTGATCCTTCAAGTATCAACTTTTTCAGTGAATCGAGGAGTCGAGGTAATGCCATTGGTACTGTAATTTCTGGACGAGCCTGAAACATAAAATCATTTTTATATTTGAAATTATTTATGACAACAAGTTTTTATAATCATTATGATGCTTTAGTTTACTGACATTTACAAATGCTTCATACACAGCTGCGAAGAGTATTCCAGAGTAATGAGTTTCAAGGATATTTGTGAAGGCAAAATCTACAATTTTTTTTGACAGCATCTGAAATAAGGAAAAATGGCTTTTATACAAAGTGTCAATTCAATGCAATTCAAGCTATATACCTAATCTGGCTCAAATGACAAACGTTACTTACAGTACAAATCTGGACGGATGAATTAATCGCCAACGGATGGAATGTATTCCACAATTTAGTGGAAAGATCATCATCTTCCCGGTCAAATGTTGGGATATGATCAGGATTATCTATCACAGAAATATTTTCATATCGACTCACTTCAATCAGTTCAAAAACTTTGTCCGTAAACTTGGAGCAAAGTTCTTCAAACCCCTTTGTCTCTAAGCAAAATTTTTTCCAGTGCTGCACAGAATTCATAAGATCAAATTACAAAATATATCGGTTACGAAATTCGACTAAGATTTCATAGATATTCTTACATATTCCATTCCTGGAGTCGATGTCGCTAAGTCAGAACAATCAATCATTGGAATGCGTTGAAATATAACTCGAAACGTTGATAAGATCAAATTCGTTTTACACAAGTCATTTGGACCGATGGCTGGTATTTGTGAGTAAGCTAATTTTACAACCCCGGACCATTTTTCTTCACTACGATAAGCTTCTTCCCAAGTGATAAATGGAGTCATAATTTGTTCTATCCAGTCTAAAACGACAGTAAAACGTTCAGATTCTTCAACTCGATCAATTGACAAAGAGTATTTCTCCAATACGGTTGGTATCACAAGTTTGGGGTTAAGATACGCTAAATCTCGTAGGATTTTTGAGCCTGTACAGGAATCAACGTAATATTCTGTACAAATCTCAAAAATTAATTTAGTCACGAACTCAATGTCTTCATCCGTCAGATGTGTTCCACCGATACGTTTCTCTTTAGAAACATATCGTTCCCTGTGGAATTCCAAATGTTAAGAATTATAAACTGAGTGACCTTAATTCAAGGAGGATCCGAATAGTTATTATTATTGGATTCTGTTATATTACTTGAGCACTCGGCTGGTTAATGCCCCAACAATCTTAGGAAAGAAACCTGGGATGCATTCTATCGTGTCCTTGCTAAAATAGAACACAAAGTCCCTGAAGTCTCGTAAGGCTGATTTATTATTACCCTGTAATAAAAGAATTTTTTCCTTGATACTCTATGCAGATTTCTTCATATTGTTTCAGATTCGATTCTTTAACATACCAGTACACCAATTGTCCATATAGACATTTGATCCAAAAAAGCCTCTTGCTCTGTCTCACACTTGTTCTTGTAAGAAATCAGAATTCTTCCAAAACGAGTGAATATGTGGGTCATATAAGGACTCCAGTCGAATCCACGAAACCATAACGAAATGGTTTTGATGAGGTTGAACATACGCTGGAAAAAAGGTGGTACATTATTATTTGATCAGAAGTATTCATGTGTCGAAGTATAACGCATACAGTTATACAAATCAAACAAAAAACAAATAAATTTTATTTACATCTTGCCAATGAGAACAATTTGAACTCCAAATATCCCAAATACTGAACAATCTCTCCATAAGTTTGGTCAACTCTGGCAGGACGTCTGGTTCATTAAATGGAAGAAAACAATTTAAAAGTTGCAGTCCAACGCCCATTTTGGAATTGGCAGGGAAGAGCAATGGGGACACTTCGTCCAACACTTCCTGGAATGCATCTTTTCCAAAATACCTGGCGCAACATATTATATTGATTAAGTAAATGGAATACATATTCCCTTGTAAAAGTTTTAACCCTTACTGATTACAAGCCTTAATTCCCTCGATGAGTTTATTCAATGTTGGCCTAGGAATACGAGTTAAAAAGAATAAAATAATTTTGACTAATTATTAGATGTGGGATGTCCTTGAAGAATGAAATTCTTACGCATGAGAATTTACACCCTTGTTGAGTTTGTACGCGTAAAAATAAAATATCTTGTACAACGGCCGCCATGGAATGATTAAGTCTTCTTTGGGCAAAAGTCTGCGCTTCCTGAAAATTATAGAAGACAAACATTAATTTGGGCACACGAAAAACTAACAAGAATCCCCCTGATGTTATGTTGGATCTCACTTTAAAAGTAATTGAATAATGTCACATAATGTAGGGATTATCCGTTCCGGGCAGGACTCCATGGTTAACAAACCAATATAGAGTCGAACCAAATGAATATGTTTGTCTTTGCTGAACCTCCTGCCTAATTCTCGGATGTACCTTTAGAGAATTTAAAAAAAAATCATTTAATAGTTTAAGTGTATAAAATACAAACAGTGGACCAAATGAAAATTCCAACCAATATTAACTCGTTCTAACTGCCCAGCAGAAGAAATGAGACATTACTTGCAATTTCCACCAAAATTTTTATGGTGTCCAGTAATAGAAATATATTGAAGGGGAAGTAAATAAAATAAACAGTCATGAATACAACGATGTACTAAATCGTAAATTAAATCCTCTATATAAGAATGTATATCTCATTTCTGCTGGGATACTAAACTCCACTCGTGGACCACCCTGTAATTTGAATTTATATGTTACGGACATTTTGGAATTGATTTTGGGGTTAAATACGATTGGTTAATTCATTCCTGATTAGTCTTTACTGTGAATTTCTTTGTTCTAGAGTATAAATTCCCAATACAAATATTAAATGACAAGACCCACCATGTTAGCTGAGAAGTGGATTGCGAGAGCCCAAAATATAAGTCTTTTGTCTCCACAGCATGGACTAAGTCTTCCAAAATCTTTTTGAAATACTTGTCAGTCTCAACCATCAGCTGTTCATAGTGAGGAAGTAATTTTAGAATCGGTTTATCTTCTTGGTAATATTTTTCTGAAGGTTTTGTCTCTAACACTGCATCATCCGTGTCATTTTCACACTCATTTTCTAACTCAATGTCAATCTCTTGATTTTTCAACTTGTCCACAGGGGCAGGCCCCATTTCTTTGCTGGGCTAACCAGTTTGGTTAAATATATGCCAGCCGGCTCAATTTCTTTAAAGGAATTTACCACGAAATACTTTTTAACACTTGCGTCTTTTCCTTCACTTTCACCATCATCACCTTCACATTACATCATCCACGCAAAATAAGTGAAGCTAAATAAAACAATCAACAAAATTAAGCGTTGTTTAGCAAACAAGTACTTTAGGTGTACTTTGATCGCTTCCGCAGTACTGGACACACGTAAAGTTGCGTTAAAGTTTTCATATCAATGTTTCTTACACATGACATGATGAATGACAACCTAAGTTGATCATTTCAGCAGTTTGCAATGAATTCCAAGTAACTCGTGCTGTCCTATTGTGTAAATTCATATCGTTAATATTAAGTTCTGTACCCAATACACGCAATGGTATTCCAAGTATTCGCAGACGTACGTAAATTGCACGTCAAAATTAAGTTGAGAGTGCAGCAAGTTTTTTGCCATTTAATGAGGGCTATTGCAAGGTCATTCCAAGAACTTCAATGATAGACATATAATACTGTGTGTAACAATTTAATTGATGTTCACGCATATAATAGCATACGTCATTTTAGTTTGGCTCAGGTGTTTCTGGACAACTTCAGTATTTGGGGGTGATACGCTTATGAGTGGTGTTTACCTTGCATTATACATATTCAGGTATATTGTTAAAACCAAAAACATACAGTCGTTTATCCGGTTGACTACTGATTGGAAAGCTTATGCGGATCTTTCAAGAACGAGCACAAATAATTGTGCAATTCATGTTTTAGTGTTGACGGTTTTCAGAACAAATGCTTTTCAAGAATTGATTTGACTAATTCTTGATTAATGCCCTCATATAAAGTCGGCGTACCAAATTTGGGTTCAAGCTAATTAGTGCCATTATCAAATTACAATTAGTTCTAAATACGTAATCGGTGTAATTATATTTGAGTTATAGTTGTAATACTGGCACAATACTTTGTTGATTCAAATTATACTTTCCATAGCACCTGCGTCTAGCGCACACTAATGCTAACTGTTGCTAAACGATTTCAATTTCAAAGTTAGTCTATTTCATGCAAAGAGCTGAGAACCCACCCTTCATGATAAGATCTGCTTGAACACTTACACCGACTTATCTGTTAGCATAATCTCCTAAAATAGACAGGTAGATCCGTGAAAATTAACCTCAGGTTCCGTATAACACATACAGCAAAATTAAAAATTGCATAACACTGTAATGATTTGCACTATCCTATGACGAACACTTATCACCACAATTAATGTATAGAATTTCGCCGGCAGTTCTGCTTGCTACGGTTCGGAAAATAATGTACAAGGCACCATCGCAGTAGAAAGGACTTTTTGTGGTTTTAAGTTTATTTTGGCAGCAGGGCTCTTGCGCTTCAAAAGCTTCACTAGATTATATAATTATGCAAGATCTCACGTAGAAAAGAATTTCTAGAATTCTGAATTCTTATTACTTTTGCTCTTGTTCTTTTTTAAATTACACTATATTTAGCGAAATAGTAGTAGTGAGTTAGAATGGTTTATTTTTCCGAGAGAAAATTGAGAGTTTTTCAAAATCGTAAGAGTTTGCAAAAAATTATGTGGACAACACATCACATCACATCCATATTGTATGGTCCATTGATAAGAGTCCGGCAGAGGATGTTGAGAAGAATGTGGAAATCACGAAATTACGAAATAGTAATTTTATCATTGGATACAAATGACAAAATTGGTTAAATGAAAAGTAATCCAAAATGACATTAGTCAAATAATACAATAAAGTGTACCTTCGACAGCAATAAGGAGAACACAATCACTTCACTTTCACCTCACTTGATCCAGCGAGACAGATCAAGAAATAAACTTGTAGTTGAAATTGATTGATAACTCTTACGATTAGAGTTGGGTACACTTTTTAAGGAAATGGGAGATCCTGTCTTATAATTTCATAGATTTGTTCGAAATAAGGTGTCCTAGCCTATGAACTCGTTGAACTTAATAAAGAAAATTAGTTTTGTTAAGTCATGCACGAAAAAAATGGAACGAATACTTTACTCCGATGTACTACATAAATTTACATAACAGGAAACAAGGGAGAGCTGGGTTAATTTACGTTGTCAAAACTTCAGTTCGACCTAGGCCTACATAATGGTTCGACGGTGGGACAACTACATTGGTAATTTGTAATTAATTACGAAATTACAATAAATACGTAATTGTAATTACATCCTAATTCATGTGTAATTGTAATTTGAAATTTCGGAGAAAATAATTTGTAATTGTAATTGAAAATTTCGTGTATGTAATTTGTAATTGAAAATTTTCAATTACTTTTAATTTTCTTCCCAACGTTTTTGTAAATTTTGCTTATTTTCGACAAAAAAAAGCTAAATGAAGATTTAGTTTTTAGGAAAGTTCTGCTAATAATTAATAAATTTTTCTTCAACATTTCACAATCATGCGTTTTCAGACATTTTGTGTACGAACATTTCTTTTGTAATTGAATTTAAATTCAATTACAATTACAATTACGTAATTGTAATTAATTTCTTTCAACAAAATAGGCAATCCTGTAAGAAACGTAATTACTGAGATGTTATAGCGTTAAATGGTAAGATAATACAAAAACTTAAAGCCCTTTGCCTTTGCGCTAGCGTGTCATCGGATGAGGACTGGAGAATTCCAGTACTACTCATCTCTGGATGACAGTGCACATGCACCCGTATCCAGAAGCCCTTTACATTACGTTACATATTCATAATATATTCTATACTGATTGTCATTGCCTTTCATACGTACACATTCCAATCTCACAATACTTGTAATTATAATTAATTACTTTGAGAAAAAATGCCATGTACGTGTAATGGTGTAATTGTAATTAATTATTGTGAAAAGTAATTGCATTGAAAGTAATTGACCAATATCCGATTTTACTAGAAGATAAATTTAAATATCGAGCATTGTCGCAGTGGAAGGGAAATTATAGTGGAAATTTAAAAATTAAAACCCTAGGTTCATAAAATTCCTGTCTCCACCAAAAGTTCCAGTTTCACATGTTGCACTTTCCAAATAAAGTAGACTAGAATTTCCAATGATCAAATTTAGAAGTATAATACATAAATAATAAATAGTCATTTTATTTAAAAAAAACTTAATTAGAGAATTATTGCACAGACAGCAGTTGTTTCTAATTATAAATATTTTTGTATCACTTATATGTGGTAGGACGAATTCACAACTGCGCTGTTAAGAATACGAATTTGTTCCTCCGTGAATTTACTTTTGTGCTCGACCCAGTTGTCCTGATAGTGTTCTCGGAAGAACTGCAAGGCATTCCGTACTTCGGCCTGTAAGTTGGGAATAGAATCTTCAAATACGCTCATTAATAGGTATACACTAACACACCTTCAATAATGGTAAAGGGTATTTTCTGAGAGACCTTTTTGACCCAAAGATAATACAAACCGAATTTAATATAAGACGTTTTGAGGTGTTTCGAAATTAAACTTAATTCACAATCATATTCTTCACATGAATAAAATCTTTCTGGACGTATTTGGGTCAATAATTGATAGAAATAAAAAACATGATTACCCTGACTAGTTCTGGACTGTCATCCGTTAGTTGCTCAGTTAGAAAAATGAGAAGTCCTGGTAGATACTCCGGCATTGTTTCCTTCCCTTCGTTTGAATACACGAACGCAGTTAGGCCAGAGATTGCAGCATGCCAAGATCTCGCACGATCCTTCGAGTTTGGTACCATCCCATCATTTGCCATAATCACACATTCTTGGTCACTCCCTTTACTTTTCAAGCTAAGAACTTCATTTTTAAATTTTTCCTACGTAAAAGAGACAGACATTTATTTTAGAGAATTTCAAGAATATCATCCATTACATTAGATCACAATTTAAAATCGAACTTACGAATAATTCCTTAGGATTCTTGAGGATTGAAAATCGAATGAAATAACAAAAGTATCCAGTGGCAAGTCCCCGAACATCTATGTTCGTATCATAAGCTAGTTCAAGAATCAGTGCCAAAAATGCTTCGCTGTAGCGCTCATCTCTGACAATGTGTAAATTACACGTGATAACGGTGCCTAAATAGTTCACAAGAGCATATCTGGAACGCCATGAATCCATTTTTGAAATCTGTCAAAGAGTGGAAAATTCGATGTAGTTGTACTCGATTTAAATATCCTAAGTACTAAAAAAAGTATACGTCAAGGTAGTTACAACTTACTTCATTGCACTTTGTCAATATTGTGTTCACAGTAGTGTCCAATGAGATTTCAATGTAACCAAGCGTTGAAATTATACTGTCACATTTCTCCTCGATTTCTACGTCTTGATTAAAGTTGACAAATTGACAGAGTAAAGGAAGAAATTGATAAACTTCAGGATGTTCATAAGTACACATTGAATGAATCCATTCTAAAACTGAAAATTGAAAAAATCGTCAATAATTCTTCTTTAATTAAGTTTGGGCTTAAAGTAAATAGACTTACCTGTTTTAAAGCTGAGTACGTGCTCACGAGTTTCTTTACTCATTTCATTGAAAAATGAATTCGTACTGTCCGTATATAACCCAACAAATCTCTCTGTCAAATGAGGCATCAGTTCGTCCATTTTTGGCATATTCTTAACACAACTCTCTAACATGGACGCCTGAGTTTCACTGTTCCTTCGAGTGTACTCTCTTGAATTCTTCATGTGACTCAAAATGCTAAATAGAAATTAGCTCATAATCAGTCCATCCCACTCCACCATAATTATACAAGTGTTTGCATGTTAATAATGATATCTTACTAGGCAATCATCGATCGAACGTTATCGAATGGACTTGGGCGTTTGAAAACGAATTCAAATAATGTTTCGTACAGCTCGTCGTTATATAGAATGCCACGCCAGAAAAGTACATAGAGAGCACCGTAAAGAGCGCTCAGGTCTCTGAAAATTGAATAGAATTATAACGATACCTATCGTTTACTGCTTTTCTCGCATTTGCGAATGTTCTAAGAGTTAATGGTCTGGATATCAAAACAACCCGGTTGTACAAGGCACAACAGCTACAGTTAGAATTGAATTTCTTACATAAATGGCTCGAAAGATGTGACGGACGAGTTATGGATGCTATCACAGTGTTTGTCGTATAGGAATTCAATGAAGAAATGATATTTGTACGGATCTCGGTTACGCTGAAAATTAGAACAAACGATACACTCATTTAATTCAGTTATGGAAGATGAAACAGTAGAAACACGTCCTTCTACAAAGTACTTACCAGAACTACGGTGCCTATCATCTCCCAACAAAGCTCAGTTTCTTCCGTTAAAACCTCCCGACATTTCAATAGGAGTGGTTTCAAATTTTCTTTCCAAAAACTAGAAATTATTTCTTCCCTCCAATATTTCATTCCCATCAAAATCCCAACCAATATATTGATGACCAAGAAAACTTTTTCCTTGTCAAGATCTTGACTTCCAAGCTCAAGTAATTTGGACATTTCGTCCATAAGCACATTCAATGCCTTTGGACCATTGCTCCGAGCGAATGCCTAATTAAATTCAACAGTTGTTTGGTAAAATTAAAACTCCGTAAAATTACAAAACTTTTCAATTTACCCCGAAGAAAGTTCTCATAGATTCCTGAAGATCTTCAATAGAGTCAGAAGTGTGGATTTCTAGAAATGCTTGCACGAATGCAGGTTCTTTAAAGAATGATACACTTGTCCGACAGAACTGTTGGATTTGAATGGGTTGTTCTTCCAAAGAAAAATCTTCAGTTTCGTCCTTAAAATTCAGTTCTTTCGGAATTGAGTAGAATCCAAAGTGCGCGGAATGAATATAGAAGTTTGAACGATTGCTTTTACTGCCCGTTTTGTACATAAAAAAGTCGTAGAAAGATTCAAACTGAAATTGTATAATAAAAACGAGATATACATTTTGTAAATGGATTGAATCAGAATAATCCTATTCGCTGTTTACTTCCTTAGTTTCTGTGCTGAAATTAGAACACAACATTAGAGCATTAGCATTACTTACACACTCTTCCTTCAGAAAAGCATCTGTGTTGACAGTCCTAGAAATCGGAATTTTTCTTTTGAATAGAATAGAAAGTGTTTTCAGTGTGTTCATTGCCTCCTAAAAATTAAGAAGAAACGGTTCTGATTTTACTATGCCATACCATGCAAACCAGATTAAAATTTAGAATACTTACGGTGCGTAGATCCATGTTATCGTCGAGAGCAATGCCATAGAAGAATTCAACCATTCGTTCGGTCATTGGAACATTCTTTGTGATGAGTTTACCAATTATTTTACAAACACGTAGTCTCACGTACCAACTATAGTCCAAAGTTCGAAAGTTAATACAGAAAAAAAAGTTTTTAATTGTACAGGGTGATTCATACCTTCGACCAATGTATAGTCGATAGTGCTTTATTAATCTCATATGACATATATATTGATCGTACAGTATGCCGTATATAAAACTTTGGGGTGAAAAAGTTATGAATCACCATGTAATACGTGACATAGGTATCATTGTACATCGTACACCTACCTTGTATTTGATGTTCCTATCTCAAGCAACATTTCGACTAAGAGATCGTACCACCGTTTATTATTAGATGCGTTTGGAGCATTCGTTATATTTTGTGATTTTATGATACAGTCAGTTTTGCACAGTGAGTGACCCGCATCGGCCACAATGGCTGGGATCTAAACAAAATTGCATCAATTGTACTTTCATTTTAGGGTAACAAAATAATATTTAGACAAACAATGTCTTCGATTTACTTGCAGGTCCTCCTCTGAGGGAAACCAAAGAAAGGAAAAGAAAATCTCATCAATAATGTCATCTTGGACCCACTTGACATGTTCCTTTGCAGAAAACGGAGCATTCAAAACGATTTTCCAAAAATTATATGTATTTTCCCATGTGGTCTCATGAACAAGTTGTTGCTTCAGTTCCAATATTGTGTGTAACGTCCCCTGTAGACAAAGTTGTACTAGGATCACAATAGTTTCTAACACACAGGGTGGTTCAAAATATTTATGGCTTCATTCAACCTAAACTCTGAGTTTGATATTTTATGCAAAAATATGTGTTCAAGCTATGAGAATTGCACGAAAGTATCGTACCACATTAAATTTTGTATAAAATCTTATAACTCCGATCCCTGCAATAGACCGTACGGGAAGGGCATAACAATTCTGAACCACCCTGTGGATTTCGTATATAACCAGTTTATATTCTCCTAAGTACCTTGACCTCATGCTCAGGTGTGTCAGCATGGACTCTTTCATACATTTTGCTTGCAGTTGAACCGACGGCAACGTTGGAAAATGGTTCCGAAAAATACCTTAGATTTATTTGAGCCTTAACTCGAACGTAATAATACCGATTATTAGCGAGTTCCAACAACTTGCCAAAAATGGCATCACTCAATGGAGTCCACGAAACTGCTCTTGCGTATTTCATTCTACGAAAAGATAAACAGGCCAATAAAATTTGATTCAAAATTTTAGGAAGAATAAAAAATAAGCTATAATATTTAAAAAATGACCGATGGTGCTTACCGACTAATGTTTCTGTATAAAAATGCTGCTTGGATGACGAAGAACGGACGGAATTCTTTAGAACATGGATCCAGAAGAGAGTCACGCGTGGAATAAATAGAGAAAGAGCTACGCTCAGATCGGAAAAGTGAAATGTCTCGGGAATGATCATTAAGTGACAAAAGGCACTACAATTTACAAAAAAAGATGGACCAATTATTAGAGTACTTAAGGAATTGACAATGCCATTAGGAAAATGGCTAATTAGCTGCTTTATATTTATGTAAAATTAATTTAATTTTTTCCCTATTACCTCTACTAGCATTTCTAAGGCTTCAGTGTCATCTGATCTGTATTTATTCAAAGAATCCAGAAGTGAACAAATCAACTCGAAGTAATGGCGACGAAACATTTCTCCCTTTTGACAAATTGGCTGAGTCCATTCCTCATAGTTGTAGCGCTGGTTTGGTACGAAAAGGGCCTTGCCTGGCATGACTGAAGATTCCTTGCCGATTGCACAGCTAATTCCTTCAAATGCTGCGTTTAATTTGCAAATCCCATTTAGAAGTTTCTGTCGCTCTAATGGAGATACTCGCCGATTTTCTTCCTTCATGAGATGTATTTGCTCTTGAATAAAATCTGAGTATTTTGTAAATACTTTCAAAAAGAGATCGTTTGCCCAAGACAACTCAGAAGTTGTAGGAATGTGGTAGTCCACTTCTATTGGGTCAGTGTTGATATTGTACTTGGTCATCCACTCCTAAGAGAGGAATTAATTTAATTATAATTTTTTAAAACTCTTGCCAATCGATTTCTCCGAAACTTTAGAGAACTTTACCTTTGGATGAGGAAGGTGACCAGATTTATTTTTTGGTAATATCTTAACATCTCGAGGATAAATGGAACACAGGGTATACAAAAGTTTTGTGACAGTGCTGCACAGAAGTGAATGAATTTCCTTCATTTCCAATGTCAATATCAATGGAATTAGCTCATTCAAAGAATCTTTGTACGGAAGTAAAATTTCCCCCGAACAAAGTAGCGTCTACAGTGAACAGTTTTTGTTAAAATATTGCTATACTCAATTGTAAATTGCTATGAAAATGACCGGTTTATTCTTACTTTTGGCAGGAGATGTAGTAGAAAATCCAATTCTGGAGACAATTCTCGGTCTGATCCTTCAAGTATCAACTGTTTCAGAGAATTGACGAGTCGGGGCAGTGCCATAGGTACTATGATTTCTGGGCGAGCCTAAAAATATTTAAAATATTTTCACAATTTATTTGAAATTGTTTACCAAAATAACATTAATATTATTATGATACTTTCGTTTACTGACATTTACGAATGCTTCATACACAGCTGCGAAAAGTATTCCAGAGTAATGAGTTTCAAGGATATTTGTGAAGGCAAAATCCACAATTTTTTTAGACAGCATCTGAAATGATATGAAAATTGCTTTACACTATGGATATATTTAATCAAGCTCAAATGTCAGACATTATAAGTGCTTACTGTGCAAATCTGGACGGATGAATTAATCGCCAACGGATGGAATGTATTCCACAATTTAGTGGGAAGATCATTATCTTCCCAGTCAAATGTTGGGATATGATCGGGATTATCTATCACAGAAATATTTTCATATCGACTCACTTCAATCAGTTCAAAAACTTTGTCCGTGAATTTGGAACAAAGTTCTTCAAACCCCTTTGTCTCTAAGCAAAATTTTTTCCAGTGCTGCAAAGTTCAAAATTAATAAAACGTGATGAGACGACAAATAATTTCGTATACGGTATAGATTGTTTATGGCACGGCGCACTTCAATATCCAAAAACTAGCCACTACCAGATATGGACTAAACCGAACTGTAACACACACGCTGCCATGTGGAATCGTCAATTTTAAAATAAATATTCTTACAGATTCCATTCCTGGAGTCGATGTCACTAAGGCGGAACAGTCAATCATTGGAATGCGTTTGAATATAACTCGAAATGTTGATAAGGCCAAATTCGTTATACACAAATCATTTGGACCGATGGCTGGTATTTGTGAGTAGGCTAATTTTACAACCCCTGACCATTTTTCTTCACTACGATAAGCTTCTTCCCAAGTGATAAATGGAGTCATAATTTGTTCAATCCAGTCTAAAACGACAATTACTCGCCCAGGTTCTTCAACTCGATCAATTGACAAATAGTATTTCTCCAATACCGTCGGTATTACAAGTTTAGGGTTAAGATACGCTAAATCTCGTAGGATTTTTGAGCCTGTACAGGAATCAACGTAATAATCCGTGCAAATCTCAAAAATCACTTTAGTCACGAATTCAATATCTTCATCCGTCAGATGTGTTCCACCGAACCGTTTCTCCTTAGGAACATGTCGCTCACTGCAAAATTTCAAAATGTAACGAATTGACATTTTGATTAAAATATTAGAGGGAGGTCATTCACATCTCACCCCATTTCCTTCGAATGAGATTTTGGAGTTATTATTATTGTACTATGTTATATTACTTGAGCACTCGGCTGGTTAATGCCCCAACAATCTTAGGGAAGAAACCCGGGATTTCTTCTATCGTGTCCTTGCTAAAAAAGAACACAAAGTCCCTGAAGTCTCGTAAGGCCAACTTATTATTACCCTGTAATATAAAAAAATTATTTACTTCATACTATATTACCTATGCAGATTTGTCCCTATTATTCGAGATTAACTTACCAGTACACCAATTGTCCATATAGACATTTGATCCAAGAACGCCTCTTGCTCTGTCTCATTCTTGTTCTTCTGAGAAATCAGAACTCGCGCGAATCGAATGAATATGAGGTGCATATAAGGACTCCAGTCGAAGTCACGAAACCATGACGAAATGGTTCTGATCAGATTCAGCATTCGCTGGAAATTAAAGTAAGTTACTATTACTATTATCTATGTGAATACAAAATAATATGCATATTAATACCTACAACACGTACTACTACTAGTATGCTCTAACAATAAGAAATAGTTTTTATTTACATCTTGCCAGTGAGCACAATTTGAACTCCAAATATCCCAAATACTGAATAATCTTTCCATAAGTTTGGTCAACTCTGGTAGGACGTCTGGTTCATTAAATGGAAGAAAATAATTTAAGAGTTGTAACCCAACTCCCATTTTGGAATTGACAGGGAAGAGCAATGGGGACACTTCGTCCAACACCTCCTGGAATGCATCTTTTCCAAAATACCTACGCATAACATGTTGATTAAATAAGCTAAAATTCATTAAGCCTTAGCAAAACTATTATCTCTTACTTATTACAAGCCCAAATTCCATCAATGAGTCTAGGCAATGTGGGCCTGGAAATATCAGTAAGAAAGAATTGAATCATTTTGACGAGTATATTTATTAGATGCAGAAAGTTTGCGAAGTGTGAAATTCTTACACAAGAGAAATTGATCCCGAGTTGAGTTTGTACGCGTAAAAGTAAAATATCTTGTACAGCGGGCGCCATGGAATGATTAAGTCTTCTTTGGGCAAAAGTCTGCGCTTCCTGAAAATTATTAGAAGACAAACATTAATTTTGGCACACACTCGAACACATTCTAACAAGAATCCCTATCGTTAGCGTTTCAAAGAGTGAAGGTGGATCTCACTTTAAAAGTAATTGGATCATATCACATAATGTAGGAATTATCCGTTCCGGGCAGGACTCCATGGTTAACAAGCCAACGTATAGTCGAACCAAATGAATGTGCTGGTCTTTGCTGAACCTCCGGCCAAATGATTCGATGTACCTTAAGGGAATTTAAAATACAACTTATTTAATTCTGAGAAAAATTGTAGTGGGTTATATATTTTAAAAGTAAAATATTTTGAGCCGCTAGAAGAATATGTTACGAATATTTCAAAAAGGACTATAAACGTGTGCATTTATTTTTTAACTGCTTTTGTACTTAAATACGACGGATTAATTTAATTCTGGTTATTTAGCTAACTTTATATATATTTAACTAAAACGATATGACCAACCATGTTAGCTGAGAAGTGGATTGCGTGAGCCCAAAATATAAGTCTTTTGTCTCCACAGCATGGACTAAGTCTTCCAAAATCTTTTGGAAATACTTGTCAGTCTCAACTATCAGCTGTTCATAGTCAGGGAGTAATTTTAGAATCGGTTTCTCTTCTTGGTAATATTTTTCTGAAAGTTTTGTCTCGGGTACTTCTTCCGTGTCATTTTCACACTCATTTTCCAACTCAATGTCAATCTCTTGATTTTTCAACTTGTCCACAGGGGCAGGTCCCATATCTGTTTTGTTTGACAGGTTCACCAGTTCGACCGGCACAAATTATTTTACATAATATCACAGTACAAAATGACAATAATTTTACACGTGCACGTGTGTTTTTTCTATAATAATAAAATAACCCATCTTTCACCTTCACCTTCACATTACAGAATTCATACAAAATAAGTGACGCTTTTGCTAAATAATAAAACGAATTGCAAAATTAAGAGTTGAGCGCAAACTTAAGTGGAGTACGTGCTACTTTGACCGTCTCCACAGTACTGGACAACATGAGGAAAATTGCGTTAAAGTTTTCATATCGATTTTTACTAGACACACGACATGAGCTAAGTTGTACATTAGAGCAGCATCAGCCAGCATGGAGCAGTTTGCAGTAAATTCGAGGTCACCCGTCCTCTCCTATGTTATCTGAATTCTTACGCTACTTTACTAGTAAATTCTATACCGAATACACGCAATGCATGGAAACGTTAATGGCATACATGGTATTCCAAGAATTCACGACAGAACGTACGCAAATTAAATTGCTTGTCAGAACTCAGAAGTTGGAAAAGTACGTTTTTGTGTTCAGCAAATCGTTTGCCATTTATTGTGGGCTAGTGGATGCAAGGTCATCTCATCTCATGAACTATTAATGGTGTAACAAACTGGTATGACTGCACTATGTGTGTAAATCTGTGTAACAATTCATAATGATTTTGCATACATACACAATACACATAAACATAATTTTTTGTCTTTTTTTGGCCACGGCGTTTCTGGACAACTTCAATAATGGTTAGGGCACTGGAAGCTTATGAATCGCGTTTCTCAGACTTTGTATTTTACGCAGAATCGGACTCTAAACTTAGACTAAAAACTGAAGAAAAAACTGATGGGAAGAATCGGAAGGGAAACCTGACCTGATGAGAAGAAAATGGGTGAACTGACTCCAAACACATTATAGTTTTAAATTTTCAACACAACTTGGACTTTGTTCATGCTCAATGACTTCTATATTTCTATGACATCTGATACCAATTTATTATACCTTCCGGCCCAGCATGAAATAAATAGAAAATGACATCAGCGTACACCGATACGGGGTGGTTCATAATTCGGTTCACGGTACACATTTTACATTTTACTGCTCTTCTGAAAATTAATGTTTCTTTCGACAATTTTCAGAACAATTCTTTTTTTGATAACTAGTTTGACGTATTTCGATCAACACACTCAGAAAACGTAGGACTATAAACCTATTTGGGTTCAAGGTAATTAATTTAAGATTCATTATCGAACTACAATCAGTTCTAATCCAGTAGCTGCAATTTTATATCAGCCAGTCAAAACTGAAATGCAGGCAATATGCATTAGTTGTTCAAATTATACATTTCATATCACCTCCGTCAAGCTCAAACGCACACTCATGGGTAAATGGTAACTGATGTTAATCGATTTCATTCAATATTTTCATTGATCAGCTCTTACGCTTACTGGAACAATTCAATTCGTTCTGCACACAGTGATCGTACCCCACACATACCTTACATTTTGTGCATAATCATATAACCTAGTGAGTCTGAACGATGGCTGGATAAACCATGCACGCACAGGTGCTAATTGTAGAATCAATAGTTTTCCCGATACGTATGATTTTCTACATGCTTTATAGATTTCCTCAATTTTTAGCGTGAAAATTCCGCGTTGGAAAGGTATATCACAAATAATCCGTCTGTCGACCGTATTACGTAACTTGTGTGACACGCACAGGAAATGGGAAATAATTCTCATCATTTGTTTTTACACTAATTCCGGTGTCCTAAGAACTCATGACAAGGAAAATTATAGTTAAGTTGAATTATGTCATGCATTCTTACATCAAGTAGACAATTTTTCCTGGTGCATGCATACGAAAAATTGAAGGAATAATTCACTCATATGTACTAACTTTCAAAATGAATTAACTCATGGTCAAATAAAAATGACTCATGTCTCTACAGCACACTACACACACTAAAGCCACGATCTTGCTTTCAAAAACATATTTATTAGCTCGTAAACTTTAGTCAAGTTAATATTCAATGGCGGTATCGGTTTTTCTAGGCTCAATATTTTTATCGTGGTTTTCCTGTTCCATTTGTTTGAACCCAATGCGGTGTATTTCCATGAATAAAACGCAAGCACTGGACAATCCCGGACCCGGATTACTCAAATTCGGTTGGCGTGACTGTACTGGGATATTCTGAACACTCAAGCTCATATCCTCAGACGAGTTGTTGAGCAACACATATATTTTGTGATTTGTTCACGAAACCCGAATTATTTATATTAGAAACAGTTAAAACATAACACATATATTTTCTATTTATTGAACGATGAGTCCAAGTTCAAATTCCTGGTTGATTCCATCAACCGAAATCAAACCCGGTCAATCCGCTATCCTGGGTGGAAACAAATTAGCATTTTATTCCATTCATTACATTGCACTTCTCTTAATTTCAATCTCATTAACATCCTGTGTCATCGTCATCTTTCACGTCCTTAAAAATTTGAAGGCTCAGAATGGAAATGGAAGAAAAACTAAAATGGATTTCTCACTTCGATTCCCACTTTATTTGGCCCTCGCAGATTTGCTATGGGGTGTATCACATTTTACTGACCACACTTACTTGGTCATAACTGAGACTTATCCTAGTGACACGGCCACGAGTGTATTATTGAGCATCAATCTTTGGTTCTTCCTTGGGTATGTCATATGTCACTCCTTCCAACAAACATTTGGTAAATATTATTTATCTTTAATTTAATTTTAATTGCAGGTATCAACAATTAATGCATGCCAGTCTGGCCGCATACATGTACCTCAGAGTTGTTCATCTCACAACATTGAATTTGGGTAGAGGAGAATGGCGTCTTCATTTATTCTGCTTCACTTTCCTTGGACTTACTGTGATCCTCTTTTACATGATTGGAGCGTTTGGCTGCTCCGGATATTGGTAAATGATTTCCCCTCTAATCGACATTATCATATCAATTCTCTTAATGCATTTCATTACATTACATAGGTTCTTAGAAGACAGGAATTCAACCGGTGGGTTTTTCTTGAGTGTCACCACAATGGTTGTGTGTACTTTGAATGCAATATGTACCACTTTGGGCTATCACCTGATTGAACGGAAGGTCAGCAAGCAGAAAGAAAATTTTAGGAACTCAGTGACCGCTGCCCCAAGCCGAGGGTACCACTCGACCGCGACTCAATGTTTGACAACGTTTGTACGAAATGCAGCTTGTGTTTACTGCCCTTTTGCCATCCTGGCATGGGCAGTTGCTATTCAGAGTTTCTTTGGAGCAATTGAACCAATCACATCCTTCTTAGTTGTCCTCGTAGCAAATAGCAGCGGATGGACCAATGCCTGGGGTTACTTTCAAAATGAAAAAATTAAAGCCGAAAGATTGAAGCAATTTAAACCCAAAGTGCCTCTCGAAATTGGCCTGACCTCTTCAGACGTAAATACAGACGTAACGCCCGTGGTGTCATTCAGTTAGCACCGGAATGAAGCGACATCTCATCTGTTTAGGAAAGAATATTGTTTATGTTGACTATTTTGAATTGTTTCTTTTGTTCTCAGATGTAACCAATATAACTCCGTAATGGAATTACCAGCGAATACCATCAATTCAGGTTTATGTACGACATAATAACATTGTGGGCAATACAGTATAAAAAATTAATTGTGACAAATACTAGATTTCGTAATGTGCTGTTTACTTATTGGTGGTAATTACATGTTTTCAAATAAATACGAGGATGATCATTTCGTAAAACACTTCTGAAATCTGAACTACCAGTCTAACAGTCTTGTTTACCGTACCACTCTGATCAATTTTGTCGTGATTGATCCGGGTTGCGGCCTGGGCAGGCTCTACTTGGAGTTTGTAATAGACTCACTAGAATGACTTGAGTGTGAAGTGTGAAGTAAGAATTAACTGTAATTTCTCAATTTTAGAATTTCCGAATTCCATTCAACTGTAACTCGAAACTACAACTTCCCAAGATCAAATTAAACTGGCGATAGAAGTTTATCTAGAGGTAGCTGTATTAGTATTAGTTGGACTAATGTAACATTTGAAATTAGTATGAAAGTCTTGCGTCTTCCGTATCCGCGGTTTTCTTTTCTTGTTATTATTTCGAAATGCCTTTGATAAGACGGGGTTGGCAGGCATGGCAGGTCTCACGAACCGAACACAAACTAAAATGAAATGTAAGATCGGGTTTTCCAGAAAGAAAAGTCTTATGAATTTGAATTGGTTTTCCTGGTCTATGACCTGGAGATGAACAAAAATATTTCTTACATTTTTAATTTCTCCATCGACATTCTCTTAGCTTAGCGTTCTATTCCAAATCTAATCCGAAATACGATGAGTCGAGAATCAAATCCCTCCTGGTTAATTCCATCATCCGAAATTCGACCCGGTCAATCTGCCATTCTGGGTGGAAACAAACTAGTATTCTACTCCATACATTACGTTGCCCTTCTCTTAATATCTATATCGTTAATATCCTGTGTCATCGTCATCATTCGAATTCTTCAAAATTTGAGGACACAGAAGACCACGAAAAAAGCAAACATTGATTTTTCCGTCAGATTTCCACTTTACTTGGCCATTGCGGATTTCCTATGGGGTGCTTCCCATTTTATTGACCATACCTACTTGGTCATAACCGAGACTTATCCCACTGACATGGCTACGAGCGCACTACTGAGCATCAACTTATGGATATTCTTGGGGTTGGTATACAAAAGAATTTCTTTGTATCTGCATTTGAATTAATTTCCTTCCATCCACGTTTATAATTTAATTCCGGATTTACGGTATTCGTGAATGATGCGCGGGGTGTTCGAACGCAATCAACTATAGTATGGTGTGTGTATGTATGTAGTATGGCGGGAGGTGTGGAGTTGGCCGTTCACATGGTGTTTTACTCGGCTGTCCCATACTATAGTTGATTGCGCTCGAACACCCCGCGCATCATTCATGAATACCGTAAATCCGGAATTAAAATATCTGCATTATGTATTTATCAAAAAATATGACTCGAATAAAATATTCTTGTATTAATTTAATTTTAGATATCAGCAATTGATGCATGCGAGTCTTGCCACCTACATTTACCTCAAAGTTGTCCGTTCGAACACTTTGGATTTGGGTAGAGGAGAATGGCGCCTTCATTTATTCTGCTTCACATTTTTAGGATTTGGCGTGTTATTGTTTTACAATATCGGTGCCTTCGGATGCTCAGGATATTGGTAAATATGTGGTATTTCAAAAATTCACTTGCGTTCGCAAGCGATGGCGTAACCATAAAAATAGTATCAAAATCACCTAAATTGAAATTCGTTTTCTAGGTTTCTCGAAGACAGAAATTCCACGAGTGGATTTTTATTGACTCTTACTATGATGGTCGTTTGTACCATGAACGCATTTGCCACGACTTTGGGTTACCATCTGATCAAGCAGAAAGTTAGTGAACACAAGCGAAGCCTTCGGGAATTTTCAGACTCCGCCATTTCTAATAGAGGATATCATTCTACAGCAACCCAATGCCTCACGACGTTTGTCCGCAATGCCGCATGTATTTATTGCCCATGTGCGATTCTCTCTCAAGCAGTTGCCATTCAAAGCCATTTCCGAGTTATAGAACCGATCACAGCATTTTTAGTCGTTTTAGTTGGAAATAGTAACGGATGGATGAATGCATGGGGATATTTTCAAAATGAAAAAATTAAGGCTAATAGATTGAAACGACTCAAACCCACGAAACCCGTTGAATCTGGTTCTACGGATTCATATAATACAAACACAAGGCCTATTGGGTCGTTCAGTTAGCCAATAGCCATTTATCAAGGCCAATTCGAATTGTCAATAATAAATATTGCGTATTTTAGCCATGAGAGATTTAAAACCGAATACGACATTTTGGAAAGGACTAACTGAGTAAAAGAACTATTTATAGCGAATACTTTGATTATATTATTTTGGTATGTATGTATATATTGGTTATTTTGTAAATGTTTTCAAATAAATACGTGATTAGTCATATTGAGATGTAAATATTTCTACATGATCATCTGTCATAAGTGTTTTTAATGACACATAGGGTAGGCACAAGTCTCACTGTATTTGTGAAGCTGTGTTGAGTTCATGTAACTTCGGCCTTCCCATAAAGAAATGCTTTGTGAAATTGAATTAGTTTTCCTGATATACTCTTGGAGTTCAATGTTTATTTGGTATGAAGAAATCATAATGACCTGGAAATTATTAACTTTCCAGCCCCAATCAATATGCACACTCCTTTCCAACTAAATCGCACTGCTAAACTTCTGAGCTCAGAAGGTTAGGAAAAACATTTCTTACATTTTTATTTTCTCATTGGAAATTTTATATAATATTTTTTGTCTGAAAAGTTCTATCATAAATCTAACGTGAAATACCATGAGTGAAAAATCAAAGCCCTCCTGGTTGATTCCATCATCCGAAATCAAACCCGGTCAATCTGCCATTTTGGGTGGAAACAGGCTAGTGTTCTACTCCATACATTACGTTGCCCTTTTCTTAATATCTGTATCATTAATATCCTGTGTCATCGTCATCATTCGAATTCTTCAAAATTTGAGGGCTCAGAATGGAAGACGAAGTAAAATGGATTTCTCTCTTCGATTCCCACTTTATTTGGCCGTGGCAGACTTCCTATGGGGTGTCTCACATTTTACTGACCATACATATTTGATCACAACCGAGACTTATCCCACTGACAGGACTACGAGTGCACTATTAAGCATCAACTTATGGATATTCTTGGGGTACGTGTACGTTTACTCAAATTTACATCTAATATGTAGAATTTAACTTAAAATATATTGGTAAAATATAAATGCTTTCACTAGTATTGTAGTTCAATTCCTGTGAATTTGAATGTAGATATCAACAATTAATGCATGCGAGCCTTGCCACTTACATTTACCTCAAAGTTGTTCACTTGACCACATTGGATTTGGGTAGAGGAGAATGGCGCCTTCATTTATTCTGCTTCACTTTCTTAGGACTTGCTGTGTTTCTGTTTTACCAAATTGAAGCTTTTGGCTGCTCAGGATATTGGTAAGAATGTGGACTTTAAAAATTGAATTGAAGTTTTTCTGAGGCTATTCTTCGTGAAATCATCTGTAGTACAATCTTTTAATTGATGACGTTTCATTGTTTAGGTTTCTGGAAGATCGGAATTCCACGAGTGGATTCCTGTTGAGTCTGACTATAATGTCCGTATGTACCATGAACGCATTTGCCACGACATTGGGCTACCATCTTATTAAACGAAAAGTTAGCGAACACAAGCAAAGTTTTAGAAAATTTTCAGACTCCGCCATGTCTAATAGAGGATACCATTCTACAGCAACCCAATGCCTGACGACATTTGTTCGAAATGCTGCATGTATTTATTGCCCATTTGCAATTCTCTCACAAGCAGTTGCCATTCAGAGTTATTTCCAAGTTATTGAACCGATTACAGCATTCTTAACTGTCGTAGTTGCAAACAGCAGTGGATGGGCGAATGCATGGGGATACTTTCAAAATGAAAAAATTAAGGCTAATAGGTTGAAACATTCCAAACCCACTAATCCCCTTCAGGTTGGTTCCACAAATTCATCGAATACAGACACGACTCCTGTTGGGTCATTCAGTTAGCCAATAGATATTTGGCAAGGCCAGTTCGATTCGTCAATAAATATTTGGCAAGGCCAGTTCGATTCGTCAATAAATATTCTCTATATTTTCCTGTTATAACCAGGTATCTCTAAACTGTACTATTTCGAAAAACATATGACGGGATGAATAGTGAAATATTTTATTGCATACGCAAAATCAGAACATTTGCTACACACAAAAATAAAAAATTAACGTGTTGAAATCATTGACTCTGACACTGACTTGTACTCGTGACTCTTTTCTTAACTGTAGTCTAATTGAATTAAATTAATTAAAGAAAAGATTATCGTGCGGACGAAGAATATGAGAAAAATTATGATTTGTTTATTGAAGTTAGAGATTGCTTTTCACATGCAGAGCATTATAAGAGATTACACATACAAATCCAAGAATCAGTCAAATAGTCTGTCATTCCCAAGTTTAACAATAAAAATAAAATTAGAACTGAACTCTGTATATTTTCCACAAGTATGAAGTCTGACTTTTCTTCACAAGTTTGGGTCTTCATACACAATGTAACCTGGTTGAAGTATTCATATGATTACGAAATGATGACAATCACGTTTAGCAATTCAATACGACAGTTCAACTATCAATTGTTCTAATCATCACATTAAAAGTGCATTAAATTGAGTGAAATGAACTCATCAAGTCAATTTGTTGTCAATCAGAAACGTGAGCACGGCAATTATTTAAACAGTACTCAACTGCACTGAAAATAGTGCTGTCATTTGTGTTATAGCACGAGTAATGATTTACCGGACTCCGGAAAGCTGTTCAATTCATTAGTCATTGAACAAAAAGTCCATATTACATGTAAATTATAAAATACAGTCAGTTTTTGGGCACAAGCAAGAGTAACTTGCGGCCTAATAGTAATAGAAGACAGTAGCAATTTTGGTTCATTTTATTCTTAGAAAATTTTCTACTTTTCTAGTCATTCCGTATACATTAAGGTGTACATTCAGTGTTTACGTTTAGCATAAAATGTGGCTCTCTTGTGAGAACTGGACAGTTTTAGGATTATTCTGAATCCAGCCTGATCACAGTAGTGTTTCTTTATATTATACTATACAAATGTTCCACAAATGCCACAAAACCTGTTACGTTTCATCGATTTTACGTGACCGATCAGAACGGGAAGAAATTAATCTAATTCTAGTATTAGCAAACAAAACGGACTGACGTGTGCCAAAGTAATATGTTGTCAGCACAGGAGTGGTTACGTAAGGATTCAGATATTTGTGTATATTTCATAATCTCATAATTTGTTTCCTTTTCAATGGATCATCGACCGTACAAAACTTGTGTCTGTGTTGTGGTTTTCCTCGCACAATTTTTCGGAAGGCAGACTAAATGTACATATGTCATAAACATATTTAAAACACTTGTGATGTTATTGCCATTTAGTGTGAGTGCTCGGAAGAACTACTTCGTAACTCGGCCAAATTGTTCCTCATTTTTACTGTGTCAATAAAATATACAATCAAAATTAAATACGATAGTAAATAAGATAAAATTCAAAACCGGATTATGACTCAAAATTCTTCGAGCTGGTTGATTCCATCATCCGAAATCCGACCCGGACATTCTGCCATCTTAGGAGGAAACAAATTAGCATTCTATTCCATCCACTATGTTGCACTCCTCCTAATCTCGATTTCATTAATATCCTGTGTTATCGTTATCTTTCGAATACTAAAAATTTCGAGGGCCGAAACTGGAAGAAGAGCAGAAATTGATTTTTCTCTTAGATTTCCACTTTATTTGGCTGTTGCGGATTTCCTGTGGGGCTTGTCACATTTTACTGACCATACCTACTTGGTCATAACGGAGACTTATCCTGAGGACTCAGCCACGAATGTCTTATTGAATCTTTGGTTCTTCTTAGGGCATGTCAAACTTTTATCAAGTAATCATCTCAAAAGTATACATTTAAATCAATTCAATTAATTTCTCCACGCAGGTATCAACAATTAATGCATGCCAGCTTGGCTGCATACATGTACCTCAGAGTTGTGCATCTGAACACGTTGGATTTGGGTCCAAGGGAATGGCGTCTTCATTTATTTTGTTTTTCATTTTTGGGACTTACCGTTATTACATTTTACACGACTGGTGCTTTTGGTTGTTCCGGATATTGGTAATTCATATAAATTATTTCAGCCGATTATTTAGAATTTGATAAAACTGTATGTGCCAAAAACAAAACAAGTTTAAAAAATACAGTGTTTTTATGCTTTATTTTATTTTACTGCTTGAAAACAGAATTAAATTTTGTTCTTGTAATTCTGGTTTAATCATTGGCAGTATACAGTCGGATTCTTGAAGGGCAAGGGCAGTTGTATTAAATAAGAAATGCACAGAATTTTAAACCTTTCACTTCGTCATATTTCGATTAAGATAAACGTTTATTTGAAATTATGATTAGCTCACTGTAATAGTATTTAAAATGTCAGGTTTGTATGCGTTACGCCTCTAGTACGAAACGCGAAATCCAACAAGATTTGTTTTGATTTATCATTGGAGAATGTGTGTACATATGTATAATTACAAATTATTAGGTTTCTGGAGGACAAGAATTCCACCAGTGGGTTCATTTTGAGTCTTACAACAATGGCTGTCTGTACTTTGAATGCGACATGTACTACACTTGGCTATCACCTGATTGAGCGAAAAATTAGTGAACAGAAACAAAAACTTAATTCAAAATCTGGGACTTTATCCAACAGGGGTTATCACTCAACGGCGACACAATGTTTGACAACGTTTGTTCGAAATGCCGCATGTATTTATTGTCCTTTCGCAGTCCTTGCCTGGGCAGATGCTATTCAGACATATTTTGGAGTTGTTGAACCAATCACAGCATTCTTATTCTTAATCATTATTGTTGCAAATAGCAGTGGTTGGGTCAATGCTTGGGGGTACTTCCACAATGAAAAAATCAAGGCTGAAAGACTCAAACAATTTATACCAGCGGTACCACTTGAAAAAGTGTTGGACTCATCGGCTACTGAAACTACACCGGCTTTGTCAGCCAGCTAGCAGTCTCACTCCCAATTTTTATACAATTGTACTAAAGTGTGCTAAGCAGGTAGTGCCTCATCACCCAGACTGGATTTGCGTGAAATTTTGAGCATGAATTATTTTATCTGTATGAAGATGAATTTTGATAAAAATGAGATTCTTGGGTAGACTTAGAAAAAGAATCTGATATTTATTAAATTCTATAAATTGGCCAATGATTGTTCAAATAGACGGAGTCAAAATCTGTGATGGAATGCATTTGAATTAGTTAGACTTTGGAACAGATATAATTGTTAAAATATTGTTTCATAAAAAATTAATTATATGTAATGCAGATAGTCAAGCAGTGCAAAAGAAATGAAGTGTTAACTTCACTACTGTAAAATACTCTAAACTTGTCAATTTGTCTAACAATAAAATATAGTCATTTATTTTCTCATGTTAAGGAATTGTACCAATACCTGTCATTCAAACTATTAATTAAATTAAATCTTTACAAATGCCCGGATTAGGCAACTGCCTGGACAACTTTTTTATGTTCAAGCTATTTTTTGGCACTCTAATTTGTTCAGTACTAATTTAACTCACAACAGTTTGTCGATAAGAATAAACAAAGAACATGCCAGCTAGCAAAAGGCATGTTGTCATAAACTATGGATATTCCCATAAAATATGCATACAAACGATCAAGGCGCACGAAGTACATACGTTTATGGACAAAAATACATGGACAAGAACATGGCGCAATAAATACATGATGCCATGCCATGGCGTTGCCGCACCCATCATAAAAATACACAATTTGTATACGCAATACGCGTCATGCACACTAAATAACTAGAATGTGTTTCTCGCACGGTTGGGTTGTTTGTGACGTGAGGCGATATCGATATTCGTCCTATGAAAATATAATTGTGAGTCATCCGACGAGACGACTGACAATTCCAGGTTGTGTATGTACTTATGCGTGGTATAGCAAAAGCATTCGGAAGTCAAAGATCCAATAAATCGGATCTCTCCGAAATCCTCCGTGACTTGGGCTGGAGAAGCATGGAATGTCAATGTCATGAGCACTGGAGAGAAAACTTTCTCCAGGAAAGCCGAAGCCGAAATAGGGGAAAGTATCTAAACCAGGGAGAGGTTCTTAAAATTCCCTATGCTCTTCTACGGAGTAGTATCATACGACCTGTTGTCTCGAATAGATAGTAAGAGTAGAACAGACACGCACTTGACATATCAAAAATTCAAACGCAGTGTAAAAGTACGACGTACTTTTTCAAAAATATATCATATTTCAATAAAGGGTCTTTCAAAAAAGAAATCTAATCAACATGACGAATCGACCAACCGTAGAACACCCTTGTTGCTTTGGGATTACCCTGCAAATGGGTGCAAAAATAATTGCAGCAATTCAGATCGTGAGTTAAATTGTGATTATGTCGTGTATGTATTGTTTTCAGAAATTCTAAATTTTTAATATTTATGCAGGCTTTCAGTGCTTTGTCTGCCATCGTGATATTAATCCTAATGGCCACCGGAGATTCAGAAGCAGAAGGTAAATATATAAGTGGTGAAAAATAATAAATATATAGTATTTTTAGAACTTTTTCCATTCTAATCTAATTTAAAAGTAAAACTTAGTTAATTGAAATATGTAATTGAATTTAAAAAAGTTAAATATTGTTAGACAGGATCCCTACAGCATTCTTGGTTATTTTCACCATTGTACTCTTGATCTCAATTGGGTTCCACGTCCTTCTTTTCCTGGGAGCAAATACGGTAATTTAAAACTCACATTACTTAAATAGGCAAGAACGTTTTGACAAGGTGGTAATTGTTGATAATTTGTATATGCAGAGGACACCGAAAAAAGTGAAAATCTATCTGATTTTCTTCTGCATCCTCCTTGGATTACAATTGTTGACAACAATTCATCAAATTTTCACTTGGGGATCTGTCGTGGTCAGCATTTTGTCTGATTTGCCAATGGTATACCAAGGTTATGTGGTCTATCGATTTTACAAGGAAATTGAGAATGAACAACCCGGGGCACAACAAATTTGTTAATTTCATCGTCAAATTCAACTCAGGAAAGTAAAGATAGGAGATTGCCAACAGTTGGAGCCTAAAAAGCTGTAGTCGAAGTGTAGATGTTTTATTCAATTCCATCATTTCAGTATATTTTAATCTCAGTCGCAATTATTAATTTTACAAATATCAGTATGAAAATATAATATCATTCAAGGACCTTGCCAGAAGCCTGGTAACGCCCTCATCACTTAAAATAACATACCCCGCATGTACCAAATGTCGAAAAAAAATTAAATTTTGAAGATAACGTTGAAACATTGACCGCTTTAAAAAATAATCCGTCAATTGAATTCACATATATTTTTGGGAGGAAACGTGGTGTCCTGTACAAATCTTCTTTAATTCTCTTACCGTGAGAATGAATGACCATTGAAAGGACACCGTGGAATTCCAAAATTTCCAAAAATGAAAGAAAACAAAAATTATCTAAAACATTCTCTATTTTGAAGTAGTCGAAAGTTGCATTTGCAATAATAATAATAAATTGCATTCACTCTTCTTGCACAAACAAAATGAAATAAAATGTGTTGTGGTAGGACAATGAAATGGAATGTGCCGATGACAATTATTCCCAATGTAATAACTGCCTACTTCGTGAGTAGTAGTGTGAAAAAAAAATAATGTAATTTATATTTCTGTATAACACAATGGCTATGATTGAAAATTTAATTTTTGTATTACAGTAACAAAAAAAAGAACCCAGAAAATGAATGAAACTTATCTAGTAAATAAAAATCTGTAGTTGGTAGTAGAGTAAGGACTTCGGCTAATTAATCAAAAATAAAATAAAATTGAAAATGTAAAAAAAAAATTATCCTCGTCTGTCTAATCCTTATTAAATTTAGATATTTAGTTTGATATTCAATTTGACATGCACATGCGAATACCGTCCCTTGTTAAAGTCATCACATGCTGTGCTTACTTGGTTGGTATTTAACGGTACTCCTACAAAGTTGTTTGTCAAGGTAAAGTTGAATCCTTAACTGGTAACGATTTTTGTTAGTGCACAGTAGAGCTGGTTTGATTTCAATAATATTGCATATTACTGGGCAAGATTAAATTTGTGTCAGAAGTAAATCCCGACTAACAAGGAAAACAACAAACAGATTATTGCCCATGCATTTACATTGTTCTCAATTGTCGTTAGTTTAGCATTCTTGTCAGAGACAAGAATCAGGGCAGTCAGTTACTCGTACTCACACCTTTTGATTGTAATCATAAAATACTAAGCTTATTTTAATTCACTCAAATTAATTTCGTAATTTTGTTCCATACTGAAGTAAAAGTAATTTTCTGAGAAGTATGACGAGTAAATCTGTGAAACCAACTATAATTGAACCATACGGAAAACACACTGCTACGGTGAGACTAAATTCTTGAAGTATTCCAATAACTAAGCCATGATTAAAAAAAATTTGACCACCATTACACAAAGAGTTTCAACATTTTTCAACTACGTCTGGGTAAATCGGGCGATTAAAATAAAATTACGCTCATAATTTGGTAAAACTTGTGACTACAAAACTTTTCTAAAATAACCTTTATTTCTCGCCCAGATTATTTTTCTGCATGGAGAAGGTGACGAAACGTAAGTTGACATGATAACATAAATTGGTCCTGGCTGAACTTTTACATTGTTGATTTACAAATGGCTATCATTTATAGTAATGAATGGGCGGAGAAGTTATCCACTGTAGTTGATAGAGTCCACACAAAATTGATATTTCCAAGAGCGTGAGTACGTACATAATACCTTCTTAAGAAAATGCATTTAAGAACAAGTCCAACATTTAGTGCAAGGCTCCCAATCTCGGCTTATGGAGGGAGCTTGTTGTCCGCTTGGTTTGACATGTATCCCAAGGACTACACTGGGAACCCAGAGGACCCTGAAGGACTCAAGAGATCATATGACGATATTGTCAGCCTAATTCAGCGTGAGGTAAGTATGTACAGAAACCCTCAAGCTTTCGGATTATGGATACGAGGGCTTACAACTGGAGTTGACGTTTGGACAACATGAGTATCAATTTTTTAAATCAAAATGGCATCTAGATAAGAAAATTTTAAGAACCTAAACTGCTAAATAATTATTTTGAAAATTCTCAAGATGATAGGCACGGGGAAAACTCTAGGAATTCCAGCGTCAAGAATTGTCCTCGCTGGATTCAGCCAAGGTATATTATAGCATACGCTGTAGTAAGCATCCTCTGTTTTATTATAGCATATGTTATGTTGAATTTGGTGACACGTAAAATAAAGAATTTGATTTGATTTGATTTGATTTGAAGGAGGTTCGATAGCGTTTCACGTTGCAATGAATGCACCAGTCTTGCTCGGCGGAGTAATAAATCTCTCGGGTCATATTCCTCTATTCCGGAGCATTAATTGGGATAAAATTAAGAAACCACCTGTCATGATCTGTCAAGGGGACTCTGATCCTATGCTACCTGTTAATCATTTACTCGCAGTTTCAAGAACACTTCGGAGCTGTCTGGACGCTACTTTTCATATATACGACGGGATCGAACATGAGCCATGTGAAGCAGAATTAGATGATTTTAAGCAATTCATTGATGAAATCCTTCCACCACTGAATGGATAAATTAGTAATATTTAGTGAATTTTATCTGAACTGTGCCAGAGAGGAATAACATTAAAGAATCTCTTTCATTAATGTTATTCCTCTCTGACTGTGCTCAACTTCTATTCTCCATCTTTGGAAAGGCTATGCACACGTTTTTTGAATTGAAGTGTTATTGAATGTTGGAATTTGAAGTTAAAATTAAAAAAAAGTCAAGTACAGTATTACAATCAGATCTAAAAATATTTGAGCCTTTGAAGAAAATCGGACTAAAATCGTTTTAACTTGTCACAGTTTGCTTCGGGTAGGTTAGGATATTGGAGATTTTGATTTCTGGCATTCTCTATTCCTCATTTCAAGAAATGTCTCTGTCATTTGTCAAGTGTTTGTTTAGTTCGCCGTTTATTTTTACTGGAAGTTGCCAATTAATAAGGTATGTATTCCCAAGTTATGGCGCCTTTGATTGCCGGACAAAAATATAAGATTTATTGTGGTACAGGGTGTTTCAAATCCAAACTCAAGGATTCTGTTGAATTTTTTATTGGAGGTATTTCGGTGTATCGTATCAAGCGCATCAGAACCCACACTATTGTTGAGTATCATCAATCAACCCCTGACAGACTCCTAAAAGTACATTCGTGATTCTACTTGCTCATTACAATATATCATGTAGCTAGAATTAAACCGTGAATTGTGATTAACGAAATTCACACTTGGAGTATTTCCCATTTGAGTATACAGTACATTACGTTTATCAATTCTGATAAGCTTCACCACGGTCAACCGATAAGACAAATTTGGACACATTGGAGTTTATGGCATGACAAATCCACGTGTTAACACCGACAATTAAATACTACATTAGAAACGTGGTCAGTTTCCCATTTGATTTAACACGTTGTACACAATTTGAATAAAGAAATTTGAAATGACAAATTCTGTATCATTTTTAGTTTTAATTTTCGCTGTTCTTCAAATACTTACGTCTCCATCATCAGATAGTAAGAAATCTGAAGAACTGCCCAAGTTTTATTTTGAATCTAAATTACAAACTTGTCCTTTGGACTCACCCGAGTTGTATTACGAGGAGGTTGCGTTAACATCTTTGTCAACTGCTGTTCAAGGTTCGTCACCACTGTTGAATAAATCTTAACGAGTACATATAGCAAGTTATCATGAGTTATGTGAGAGTTGCTTTGCTCTTGAATCGAAAAAGCGAACAATCTGGCACATTGTACTTTTTGCAATGTCTGAGAAATTTTAACATTTTTGTTTAAACAGAAAGTCGAGTTTTCTTTGGTGTTTTCCTGGATAATTTGGAAGAAGCATTGGCTGAGTCAGACGATCATGAGAAATTGCAAGAGACTTGGCAGGAATTTACCAAAATGATGTCTGAGAATCTTGATCTCAAATCCGGTCGAATTGATATGATGTGGTATAAAGTCATGATGACCTATGAGGCTCAACCTTTGCCTTGGGAAGTTAACCTATGGAGAGCTGTAATTTTTGAAATATTCTGTGGACTTCACTACGAATATTTAATTCTCGAGGCTTTGGTTAAATCCGGAGTCAAAGAAGTCGCGAGTTCACTGCAAGGGTCATTCGGAAAAGGTAAATTTTAATTTAAAGAATTGTAGCATTTACTATTCTAGTTAAAATGAATTTTAATATTTTGTAGTTGTTCGTAAACTGGGCGAAAGTGTTTTAAACCAAGGAGAAGGCGATCCGGCTGAAATGATGCTAAGGGCCGAAAAAGTGCTCTTGGAGGTAAATTGAAATCACTATACAATGCGGAATGTCGCTTGTCGTTTTTTGTCATAGACATTTTAGATAAAAGCATATGCAGTTAAAAAAGATGTGACGTTGGAAAATTATCTTATTATTTAACAGATTGAACCAAATTTTGTGGGAAGATTACTCTCTAGAATGCTGAAGAATGGGAGAAGACTTAAGGACAGAATGGAAAAGGGACTCCCACTTGAAAATGACAAAACATTTTTAACAGAACCTATAGAACAAATTGGAATTGTGGTTGCAGCGTACCGGGATAAAAGTCAGGAATATCCAAACACTTTCTGGAGTCTAATGTCACGAATAATGAAAAATGGAACAGAAGTGCGGACGGGTGATGAAATTTACATATCGTTTTCTAAAAATGAAGAAAGGCTCATGATCAATATTCTGCATTTTATGGCTTCTCTTCAGCCAAAAGAATCCTAACATTTTCCATTCTCAATTCTACCTTGACTATGATATGTGGCACGGGAAATAAAAGATTATATTTTAGTACTGATGCTAACTCTGAAATTACTGAATATAAGTTTGCCAGTAAAAGTTCACAAAAATAGTTATTCTTACTATTTTAGATTGTTTGTATTGGAATGCTGTGAGAATACAATTAATCATTACAATTACAGTGTACAGGTAGTAGGTAGTTGGAATTTGCAATACTATTGTTATTGTCCAACAGTTTAGAACAAAAGCAATCAGCGCAATATTCCATTGACTCCAAGTAACAATGCAGCTATGTTGATTGAAGCTCTCATTCCGTAGCCACTGTTATTTTCTCTGTAAAAAAGTACAAAACACTTTCTATTAGTTTGGGAGTGTGAATTTTAGCTAATCATCAGGAACGCAAATTCTATGCGTGATAAAATGTCAAGCACCACTGTGAAATTAATTTATACTCACAAGTCTTCATTAGCCAGGGCTAGAGCTATATACGAGTCGGCTGTGCCATAGTACAAGAACCATTTCCCTTTGAAGGTTATTAATCCTTCAAGAAATACCACATTTGCAATTTGTCCGCCAATCTCGTAATCCTTCTCTGGTTTCATAAAATATTTCTCGGTCCGATTTAACACTACAGTTGGATTGTTGACATCAAAAAGAATTTGACCTGCAGAATAAGTTCTGTTTGGAAGTTCCGTGTCACCACCGACTCCTAAGTTTCGACTATTGTAAATTAGTAAAATTCCTGCCTTCATAATTATTGACTGTGGGCCAGGTTCGACTATGTCACTATCAAAGTACCCCTCCCTGGCACTAAACATTGGCGTCAACTTGTATCCGAACTCAGCTTCAGGATCAGGAACCCCAACTGGTTCCCAATTAATCAAGTCGGCTGACCTTGCCGCAAAAACATCTGTTTCACCGAAGTACATCCAATACGTTCCATTGATTTTTTTCGGGATAAATTTGTCACCCACTTTGTCGCATACGATTGAGCCTAGAATGCAAAACAATGGTCAATAGTACTCATGTTAATCTGTGAACACGTTTCTGAACAAGTACTATAACAAAAAATTCCCACGAACCTGATTTGGACCATAAGTCGACGAGTACTCCATTTCGGAATTTTTTGAATACAGACCCATGTTTGGTCCAGCTTAAGAGGTCCTTAGACGTTGCCACAAAAAGACGGGCCAATTTTCCATCATAGGCTGTGTATGTCATGTAAAATGTTCCGAATTCATCTTGGACAATTCGTGGGTCCTCACAACCTATATATCAATTCAAAACATAATTAGTCAATTGAAATTAATAACAGACAATAATCGACAAAAGTTTTGGGCTAACCGCCATCCCATTCGTATATATTGTGTTCGTCATTGTCCGGGTAAAATATAGGAATCTCCATTCTAGTAAAATGAATTCCATCGTCACTGACAGCCAATCCAATCCTGGAAGTCCCTAGTGCACTTCCTACATCATCTTCCGCACGATACAAAAGATGAACCTTTCCATCCTTCACAATTGCGGTCGGATTAAAAACGTCCTTTCTTTCCCAGAAAACTGTCCCATTTTGGACTGGGCAAAAGAATTCAGTTTCATATCGTGCGTGTAAGATTGGATTGACAACATCCAATTTTTCAAACGGTCCAAGCTGCCATCCATTTTCTTCAAGTGCATTTGGACCTAGAAAAGTGCTTGTATTGATTTACATTGCGAACTATTATAAAAAAATCTTACCAGTTTGAGCCCAAAAGTTAAGTTAATTGGAAAATAAAGTCTCTGAATTTGAAAATGAACAGTGTCAAAACAATTTTTGAGATGCTAAAATGTATTCACAGTTACAATGTATTACTACTGCACGGGTGCAGTAGTAGCATTTGAATTTACAGCAAGGAATTGTAGCAGGAAGATTAAACTGATTAACAAGTTTTATTTCTTACTTTCGATGCAGTTGACAAGCAAAATGATCACGATAGATTTTAACAAAACTAATTTAATTTGATCTATTCCCATTTTGATTTATTTTAATCGTAGCAGTTCGTTATTGTCGACTCCTGAAACAAAGTGCCGAAGTACTGGAACATTTATTCCTTTGATTTCAATTTACGCTACGATGTTACGATTTGTATCAAATAAAGATTAGATTCCCATCCAGCATAAAAATCAGCAAGGTACACCTGCTACTGCTATTTCACAACTTGGTTTATGTTCTAATACGATTCACCCAGTACACAACACACTTGTAAAATTTCGTACTTGAATAATTAGATTCATTGTATTGTTACATCAATCACTCCAGCCACTTGAGTATAAAAATTATTTGTGAAAACAATCCAATCTGAAGAAGTGAAGCGTCAAATCAATAGTTACTGGAATGGAATTCGTGAATTTGACATTGATTTTGTTTATTTTTCAAAATATAAAAAGTATGAAAAGATCTATTGCTTCGTAACGTATGTCCCAGTTCCTAATGCTGTAAATGCGCTGTGCTGTATATTTTGACAGTGTTGGCATAAGAGGATATGTAGTTCTTTGTTCCTGGCTGACTTGATACACAGGCGACACGCGTCGACAAATTAAAAAGATAAATAAAATCCGGAAATAGATAAAAAATAAGCCAACCAAGTAAACATTATTGGATTTTCCAAGATGACTCAAAATCATTGTCAGTCTCGAAGTGAATTTTGTAAAACAATTCCGAAGGGATTTCGTTCATTTTAGTATTATTTTCAGATTTTGGGAAAAATAACACGATCGTACAAAAAAGAAAGGTAAGAAACTGAGGATCTTAGCCATCCAGCTATGTCTCAGGCTATTTGAGATTTAAATATGTTGCTGACCTCGGTTAGTTTAGCAAATTGGACCACTTGATGGGGAAGATTTTCCGGTTCCAGAATGGGTCTCAGGTCATCGATTGACCCCTGCCCTTCGGAGATACAGCCGATTTCCGAGGACCATTTTAACATTGTTAGCATGGAGGTCACGGTTGTTTACTAGAAAATCAACAACTTTGACCTCCATGCTAACATGTGTTAATTTTTTGGGTGACCTCGGAAAATCGATTGTTATAATGAGTATTTTGCTATTATATTTCTAATGACGGATTAGCTTCGAAATACTTGGACCTCATGTTTCCTTTAAAAATTCTTAGCTGAATGAAGAACTGAATCTTTATATTATTATCCTTTTGGTGAATCCTTACTCCTACTTTTTTGATAAGCTAATTTTCGATTCGCCTTGTTCTATTTAATTTTGAATTGTGTTCTAAATTTTGATTTAGAAGAATCAATTTGATGTAATTGCTTAGTGCTTGTACGGCTGCACTTCATATTTCAAGAACTAGCTAGCGTTTTGTTAATTCTGCAGATGACCTGTCTAACACAACACAGTCAGGAAGCAGCCAGGGTCACTTGTAACACCACGTACACTATATTAGACTGACTTAAATATCTCCTTAGTTGTACACATCGTAACGCAACTTCATTTATTCGGTTTGACTACAATTATTTAAATGTACACACCACAAGTCATAATTATATTTACATGAGTATCGACAAAGGAAACACAAATCATTGTTCTTCTTTAATACTTGTATTTTAAGTCTCTGTAGTTTTTTCTTTCAATTCTGAGTATCAAGTCACATGTTTCAAAATCCATTCTGTAAATTTTGATATCCTTGTACAAACGCCTGGCATATTTGGCTCTGCACAACCAATGCCCCAGCTAATTATTCCGGCCAAGAACCATCGTCCATTCTCTCCTTTCACTTGTAGTGGTCCACCGCTGTCACCCTATTAATTAAGAAGAAAATAGTTTAATTTAATTATTAATTAGCGGGTATAAAAAAGAATAAGTGTTATTTGTAAAGTGTGTATTTATTGATACGCTTTACGTTACCTGACAAGAGTCACGCCCACCATTTGGATAACCGGCACAAAGGAAAATGTCTGGAATATGTTCCACACGTCCACTTTTTAGAAAAAGTTTTCGACACTCCTCATTGGACATAATTGGAACTGTGACTTGTTGAAGTCTATTGGGTAAAATCCCCCCTTCAGACAATCGACCCCACCCAGCTACCGTTGCATTGTATCCAACGAGTAAATCTTGATTCCCTTGAAGGCAAAGTGGACGAATGTGTTGACTGTAATTAATTGAGCCGCCGTCAAGATACAATAACGCCAAGTCATTTTCATAAGTAAAGAAATTGTAGGATCCGTGCACTACCTGTTGTGGTTGACAGACAAAGAAAAAAAACACAAAATTCAGTCAATCATCCAGTCAAAACATATACAAAATAGAGCGTATAAAACAAATAAACATGAGACTAGTATTTTATATAGCATAGCACAGGGTGGTGCATAATTATTGTTATCTCTACAAAATGTATGTCTCGCTATTCCAAACAACCCAACAAGTTTTGAACCACCCTGTATGATAAAAATGATGAAACTGAGGTGTCCATTTAAATTAGAACATGAGCTAGAACTGCGTTGAATTAAACCACAGATGAATTTAATGGTTAAATCGTGTTTGTCTGGGGCCTTTTTTGCTGAAGTGATTTTTTTTATCACCGGAAAAGCGAAAACCATATAATAAAAAAACATGCCGTGCATTTATCGTTTGTCCTTATTTATCTCTGAAGATGAATGAAGATGCATTTGCTTTGCATTTTTACAACTGTGCTGTGTTGTGCAGTTGTGCTGTATTTCAAGTGAAATCGAGCGTGACAATTTGCGTGGTACAAGTGTGGCATGCTGGCATGTCTCACACCACAACGTGCACGATAAGCAAAGCAAAGCAAAAGTGATATTAGTATTACCATAATTACGGTAAAAATTTTAATACGTGCAGAGTACGAGTAAGTAGAGTACGTTTACTTTCATACTTGTAATAATATATAATTTTGAGTCATTTACAAAACGATAATTTGAATATTGTGTGTTCTTGTTCCAGAAAATGAAATCCAAAGACGTTAAAAAGATTTCACTCTAAATTAATTAATGAGAAATAACATCTAAAGATTATGAAACACTGCCTGAAATATATAGTCACAATATGATCCAATTTCAGATGAAATCATTGTGTCTTGTCAGATAGAAAATTGAATGCATGGAGATAATAGAATATAGTTGAATTTGACGACGATCCAAAATTAAATTTAAAATGATTGTCAATCAAAACTAGGAAAAAGTTAACAGCTGCAGCATACCAATTTTATAGTATCGAGATATCTTTTGATTATGATATTATGTGTAGAACGCAACATGTGCTTTCTACTCGTGACCAAATTGGCCAAAGGACCACAGAATGTTATATAAAAATATTTTCGTTAAATATTCTGCCCACTAGACTTTGTGAATAATGTAGCCATATAATCTCTATTTAACTGAATAATCTTTTTATGAAAGGATTGTCCCTAATTTTTACTAAAAACTATTATAGTAATTTACTTTTAGTCCCAAATCTCTTCCCAAACCCAAAACTTCAACACATTGAATTGTTTATATTCTTTTAATTCTATTTTGTACAGTAGTTTACAGGTCAAGATTGTTCTCGGTACAACTGAATGAATTGGAACATATAAAAGAAATATTTGTACATGCATAGGTACATGTATAAAATTTCACGCGAGGTATTTTCTTTTAATTTTAACTAACTTCATTTCATTTAACCCCCTCCCCATCCTCATATTTGAGGATCGAGCTCCTAATGAAAGAATTCTCAGACATGGCAATAACTTATTTGCTTTCAAATGATCCTAGTACTCTTTCAGGATTGCACTGACACCGTTCGTTATACTCGCACTCTCCAGACACAAACTTTCAATATTATATTGACCCACTGATTGATCGATCCGTACAGAATGTATAATGTATATCTCACCTTTCTCAATACCCCCCTCTCAATGTGTTGATATTTTTCATCCGTTCCACTTCCACTCTCACCAGACCCATCCCCACCCTTTACACTAAAATCCCACTCCCCAATTCGTATCCGAATTTGACTGATTAATAAGTCATCCACACAGTGTCCAGCTGTTATGACCCAATTCTCATTGATCAATGTTCCTCCACACCGATGGGTAGAACTGAATCCAAAAAATGATGTCCTTCGAACACTCACAATCCATGGCCAATTTCCAAAACCCGCTTGTTTTCCCCCCACGATTCTTTTTTGTGGGACAAGGGGTGCAATTCCACACTCATCATTCTGAGCATTCGGTCTTGACGTTGAAACCGTTATCGGAGCTTCCGTTTCTAAAACCGTTGAGACCGGAATTTCCGTCGTGGTCGTTGTTGTCGTCGTTGACGGTGTTGTCGAAGATATCTCTGGAATATAATCCGTGAACGTTACAAAAGAGGGCGTCACGGTCGTTGGCGCTGTCGTCGTTGTGGTGGTCGTTGTGGTAGTCGTCGTCGTCGCCGTACTGGTTGGCACTTGTTCTGTGAAACCTTCTGTTGTATCGGTTTCTGTTCCGGTGAAAAAATCGATTGAGGAAGTTGGAGTTGTTACCCATGGTAATTGACTGGAAGTCGAAGAAATGGTACTTGTGGTAAACACTGAATTATTGGACGTCACGAATGGTAGATTGGTGGATGTCTTCATAGAGTCATCAGTTTCAGGGAGGATTACATTGTGTGTATCATTGTGAGAACAACATGAACCAAACATGAATCCGTCGATACACATTCCCAAATGTCTCCCTTCAGATTTAATACATTCCCACACAAACATACACGTTCCGCGTAGGATTTCATTGTCTTTGTTGCCGTTGATGTTACAAGGTTTGGAACTTATTTTGTAAGTATGGGTTTGTTTGTAGGGTGAGGGGTAGGTGAGGCTTGAGATACTTCTTGGGGACACTGGAGCCTTAGAAGCGTCTATGGTTGAACTAGAATCGACTGGAACATAAAATCAGAAGATTAATTGGTTAATTAGCACGGGCAAGCAATCACGTGATTTTTCCATGGAATAAAAATGTTTCAAACAATTAACGCAACAATGGTCAACGTGTGTATACATAAAAGGTCAATCCACAACAAAGCTATGCGGCAAGAATTATTTCTACAAACACGCCACAAGGGACTGAGGCATAAAAAAAGGAGCATTAGTTAACGAGGCTTTGATAGATAAGTCATCATTGGTTTAATTTTTTACAGAATTTTACAATAATTAGTCCAGGAAGTTTAGGAAAATCTATTGGATCCTTATGAATAAAACGTTTAAAAATTATAAATTATAAAAACCCATTAAAAAATCATAAAAAACAAATTAAACGATAAAATTATTTGAAAGGCAGAACTGGAATGAAGGGGAAAAGTCTTATAGCATCCGTGGCATAACAGCCGGATGCGATCCTGATCAACGATCCTCTTAGAATACCTTTTTCCCTATCATATTTCACATTGAGTTTGACCCAGAAAATTTAAGGGGAAATGAAATGAAATGAATGTAAATGTAATAGCAGGGCCAAGGCCGAGACTATATTTTGGTTTTATGTGTCAGGGACAAATTCTTGTGGGATGAGAAAGTTTTGGGGTGAATAACGGGAACGGAAGGAAACTCAACATCTCATTAGCTTAATGCGTTAAGCTTTGTTGATCCACTAATCATGGTCAGGGTTCTTTGCTTGTCACGTTCAAGGAATTTTAATAATAATGTGAATTTTTTTAAGTTATGTAAGTTGGGCGGTCATAGTAAATTACATTAAGGAATAAATATTTTTCGTAATTTTATGAAGTCCTGAAAAGTTTGTTTTTTTAAAAGAAAAATTGCCCGTTGACGGAACGAAGAGTGCATTTTTCTAAATTGTCATACATAAGAACTTTAATATATTTGCAGAACAGCTTAGCTTTTAAACAATGCCAACACCCGGTGATAGAATAAGCCGGAAATCTCAAGTGACAGTCAAGTAAAAGTTAACCAATTCCATTAACCGCCTTGCTACATAAAATTGTGAGCCGGATGAAGACACAGAAAACAATGGAATAAGAGTGAAACTTTTAAACAAGGTGACTCTCACAGAAATACAAACAGGTGCAAATGGGACTCAATTATGACAACCACACCACATGTCATGCCAAAAGAATCAAAAGAATGAAATATTTACTTCATGCAGAATAAGACCTCTCGAAAAAAAACTTGCCCACATAAAATTCTGATAATTGTATGATTTAAAAAATTGAAAGTTCAAAAACGAGTTTTAGGCAATAAAAATTAGTGAGGATCACGACTACAGCATTATTATAAGGCCATTGCCACAACGCGACGTGTCTTTCGTCCTTTGTTTTGTCTCAACCTTTTCACCTGCATATTAACAAAATGGTTCGATATCATCATTATCAATACAACTAGTAAATTTCAAAATGAATATCTCACATTAGTACGCAAATGAAGTTTCAGTTGTTATTCTTGTTATATGTCAAATCGTGAAAAGTTATGAATCACCCTATGCATGTAAACAAATCAATCGGACCTATTTCAACATTTAATTTACAAAATATATTCACTCATTCTTAAAACAATGCTTGCAGTTGGTGATTGTGGTTTTTCCCGTTAAACAGTTACATTATTTTCCATTTAATTTATTCTAATGACTCATTGTCATAAAGAATCTCGTTACGGAAGCCTTTTATCCTTGTCCTCTATACATTTCTAATTGCTCAACTTTTGACTCTGTTAAATAATTCTACTGCTACGTAAGAATGACTCAAATTACATAGACTTTAAGAAACTGTCCAAAATTTTGAGGTGTTGCGTGGTTTCAATTAGAAAAAAAATTAATTATTGGAAATAGAAAGTCCGACTCCTCCCCACTCATGTGCGTCGCGAACAAAAAAAACTTTCTAACAAAACTTTCCGACCTGATTCATTTCATGACACGTTAAGATTTTTTAAGTCCACACATCACAGACAGAATGAATTTAATGACAAGACACCCTCCCACAATTAGTTCATGCAATGCAAATGCATTCAAACCTTTACTTTTTTAGTCACTCGAGAAAACAAAACATAATGAAACCCACACATCATTCACATTTAAATTAAACAAAGTGTGACAATCACAATCCACAATCCACTCAAGTCAAGAGTAAAAGCACATGGACATGGGTGACGTCTTGTACTTATCGTTAGTACTTATATTTTCACCTCCGTGCATCCGTATCGTGTCTTTGACTCTGATAAAATCTCTAATTGCTTTCCAAGACTCACTTTTAATTTTAATTCAAAATACAAATAGAAAAAAATTAAATTAAATCATGTCAAAAAATCAAATATTGTAGGGTCTGAAAATTTTAGAATTTAAAGCAAAACTTTCATCTTGGTTTTTTAAAAGAATTTGTAACACCCATGCATGGAATTCTTTTGAAGGCTACAATTTCTGTAAGATTCTGTTGTTTATTCAGAACACCAACTTGTTCTGAAACTACTGCCGAACCACGGTCTTTTTTGACTATAATTATATACAAACTGTGATATATGACAGTATTGACACCAATAACTATTGATTTCCTATTTGACGTCACGTCCGGTACATTTATAGGATGCAAAATATTCTCACCTTTGAAACTTGTTCGAATCCGCGTACCGCCTCCATGGCCAGAATCACTTTTTAAACTATCACTAGTACTAGGACTACCAAATCGACTACTAAAACTACTACTGCTATCTACACTAATCACATTAAAATGTAAGACTAAAATAATAAAATTAATTAATGAGAAAGTACATAATTTTATTCTAAATGAATAAATCCTAGCTCTCCGCCGTTCCATTCTAGGGAGAGCTGTATGGATGACGGTGACGGTTTCTACCCTACACCTGTTCTACTAACATATATAAATAGAGGTCTTGCTTTTCCTTCCACTGATGTCCCGAATTCAAAGCTAAGCTAAAGATTGAGTTGAACAGACTAATAAAGATTCTGTAAGTTTTTTTTTCTGAGTCAGAGTCTGAGTGTTCGTATTCTTGATTTGTTAGTCTAAACTCTACAATCAACAATCAGTGAGTGTGAGAGGGGTTATCGGAAGATTGTTAGTGTGGACTGAAGACAGTCAGGTGTACGACTACAACAACTACTAACTACCAAACGACACAACACAACACAAGGGTGGATTAAGATGAGGTTGAAAAAAAATTGAGAGTTCTTTTCTGTCTATTTACAATTACTGTGGATGTAGAGGTACGACTGTGAGTCAGTTAATGCCATTGTGTTAAATCGTGAATGTTTAGGGTCACAAGGAAATTACCTCAACAGGTTTTCATAGCACATACTGTACGTTAACAGTGTCCAAATCCATTCTATTAAAATTGTGGCAACTTTTCTCTTGACATGCCATGGTTTTTCAGCAATTTTTTTTATTGCCGTATCGGTAATAATTAAGTTCTCAGATAATTTCAAACATAATTTAATTTCAAATTTTAATTGTTCACTGCAATATATAGTTTTGCTATGTGATAGCCGTACGTTCAGCTAATGCCTTTTCGAGGGTAAGGTTTCAATTCTACAGGTAGACATGGTGTGAGAAATCCGTGGTTTTTAGTAATTTTTATTGCTTCAGCCTGTAGAGAATTTTTACTGTAGAATATCAACCAATTCCTTCAATACTATGCATAGTTAAATGAACTAGTAGCAGAATAGGTTCCCTTGTGAGAGCCGAAGACGGTGCACTCGTACAGGTATGGTATGGATGGATGTGTTTGTCTTGTATTGTTGTGCACACCAGCATTTTCTTTCAGGTGAGTTTGAGGAAAATGTAGGTCAAACTATTTACTCTTAAAGGATATAATAGTGCAGAGTAATGCAATGCAACTTGAACAGATGCATCTCCGTTTCTGTCAAGTGAGGAGAGGAGGATGAAAGTCTGCAGGAGACATACGGACCAAATAGTCCTCTCATTATATCCCTTATTGTTTAGTTCATAGAAATGTACTTTCGCCGCCGGGGTTCATTTTCCGCATATCAAACTCAAATACCAGGTTCTAATGTGCAAAAAAACATAACACTGGAGAGACAGAATATTTACAGGTATTTACCATTTCAGACAGTTATCTTGAATAGCCATGGGTTTAATCGACCAATATTTTTGGACCGAATCACATTGAATTTTCCATGCAAGGAGGATCTCTCATTCGTCGACATTATTACTGCACTAGTTAAACTTTTCGCAGCGGACCTTGTCTCAATTTCAATGCGCTTTGTGATAACTAGATAAACCCATGTTTATTTTCTAGTACAACTATTACAACTCCACATATCCGTACAAATAGGATTTGATTCATAAAATATCTGCAGATTTAATTTTGAATTACACGTTAAAGGTAATCTGATTCTTCTGTGGGACCCCCTCAAAATTCTAATCGTAGAAACAGCAGCTCTCATCACTTTTACAGTCAAAAGAAATAAAATTTAAAAATGTAATTTGAATTGAAATTTTGCAACACGACAGCATCACATATATAATCCATGGAGTAAAAATTGTGTACTTTGGAAATGGTTTGGAAACTCGGGAAAATGTCTGAAGAGTAGTCACGACGTGAACGGAAGAAATGATTTTTTTTATTTGTACACTCGATTGAAGAATCGCTTTCCATAAAACAGTATCACTTGCATACAAAAATGAAAACTGTAATTACTATTACATATACTTTTTTTTCATTAATTTAAAAGAATTGATCGGAAGTCATGTTGATGTGAATCTTTTTCTTCGAGCTTTCGAAAATCAGTTATTCCTTCGTCAGGAATGAGGATAGAATTTTTTGATTATCGCTGTTATTTCTTACTCTCAATGGATGATTTTAATTGTTGAGGCTGACATGTGATTTTACCCTTACACAAGTGTCAATACGGTATAATGTGACATTTAGACGTATTTAGCATTTGCATTTCTTATCATCAATGTTGCTGTCGAAATTTATGCTAGTAAATTGCCACTAAATAGTAATTTTGTGTATTTATGATTCTTTTTTTAAATTCAGAGTATAAGTTCTTCCTCCAGTACTCCACTTTCTGGACTTACGCGAAATAAAAATTCAATTTGAACAATGACAAACATTCTACAATATAAACCAATACACAACACGCAAATACAATATGCATATTTTGACCCTGAAGAAGAAATAATTAACTTCAGAACATCGATGAATTTTGAGGTAAAACCTGGAGACTAGCTGTCCGTCTCATCTGACTCTCGAAATTGAAGTAAAATTGCCAGGTAAGTGGAAATGGAGTAGAAAATCTAAAGGAAATACAAAGAATTAATTTAATTATAAAGTAAATATTCTAGTAAATTGTACGTAGTACCGTTGTAACCAGCTGACTGTTAAAAATGAAAAAATTGCATGCTGTAATGGACGGTGGTTGTCTTAAAACTCGAGACGTCAATAGTTGAACCTGTAGAATTACAAAACGTGATAATTTTCGAGAAATTCTTCAGTAATTTGACCGAGTGCCGAGTGCAATCATTGAGGGTGGCAATAAAAGAAGTCACTCACATTTTCCCGAAGTCTCATTTCACATGCAGAATTTTGTTCTATAATATTTTCAAAATCCAAAGCAACAAATTGACTCTCTGTAATTAAATTCTGAGCCGTAGACCCGAGTAAATATAAACTACCTTCTGACAATATGATTGGAATCAGCACAGCAATCTTCCACAATATACTCGTCTCGTATTTTCCCCACGTGATACGAAAGAATAAGTACATGCTCACTTGGACAGCATTGAACATTGTTTCCAATAGTAATTTGACTCCATAGTGGGAATTATAGTCAAGAATACATTTTTCCACTTCGTAGAAGAGTCCAATAATTTGCTCTAATGTTTGAAAAATTTCTACAGGTTTTCTTCTAACCATTTTAGTTTTAGTTGTCACAATGAAAATATTTGGATGAAATGGCTCTGTTTCAAGCGTTTTCAAATTTTCTAACTCATTTCTCAGAATAGTAAAACAACCAGCGTAGATTTTGATAAAAAATATTAACCACGTTGTATGAATAATCTGAAGACTAATAAAAGAAAACCAGACAGTTTGGAACACGTAATATGAAACTGGCGGTCTGAAACCTGGAAACCAAATTTCTTGACCGTTATTGAGTGCAGAAATCCCATATGGGATATTAATACTTATTTGTAGCATCACCAGAAAAATTGATAACGTAATTACGGATCGAATGGACTTTTCAATGTTCAAAAATATATAGAAATATTTTTTAGACAAAGAAATTCCTTGGGTTTCAAACTTGTTCAGTAGATCACAATTTCGATTCCAAAATTTTAAATCACTTTTTGATGTAACACAATTCCAAACTTTTAGCGAAATGTTTGCTATATTTGTCAGCATTCCACTTACTGCGAATACAATGTACCCTGTTCTACCAAATCCCGTGAATGAAATCATTCCTTCCTGTTCCACAAGATAGAAAAGATACTGGACAATTATTACGGCAATTGTTGTGGAAATCGGTATTAAGGCTGGAACAGTAAACCATTTGAATCTGAGTTTATTTTTTACACTTAATGGAAAATACCCCAATAATTGATTCGTCCAAATTGTTGACTTTGCAGCGGTTAACAAAATCACTTCTCCAGGGCTGTTTCTTACATTGAAATGCATTGTTTCGAAAGGCTGTCCAAAGAGATATTTGGAAAATTTCGAATTTAGTTTTAGTCCAAATATTAACAAAATAATTTCTTATTAAAAAAAGTAACAGAAATTTTTTAGTAGCAATATTACAACTTCCTATGGATGAAATTAGGAAAGCAGGCCGTTCCAATCGGACTGACTGTTGTTGCATTCATTTCTAATAGAAAATTCAGCACTGCAATTTATTAATTGAGTGCTTATCACGTTCTATTGATTGAACTTTTTAGAGTCGAATTAGTATGAGTTTACAATGTCAGGTTTGAACAATCCAGGGTTGGCACGGGCACACCTTACGTCAACTCACTAATATTGCTTTTGTACCAGCCATTTTCATTACTTCCCCGATTAGATACTCCATGCTCAATCGAATATGTATTGTAGGTAAAAAAAATCATAATGAATTATCGCAATAGAAGGGCAGCCCATAACATTTTTAAAGATTGAACTATAAATTAGATTTTGTACAGAGAATGATGCTTCCCATTATTTTTCCATGAACTGCCACTGATTGCAATTAATTACTTTTGTTACTATTGCGGAAGTAAAGTAATGAAGTTTATTGTGAAGGAATTCTGAGCAAGCTCTCCTCAACGAAAGTGCCGGTCGGGATGCAATAGTTATATACAGTACTTGTTTGGAAGGAAACTGTATCAGTAAGTGCGTTTTTTCCATAATTTATAAATTATTTCAGTGGGACCGAAGTCAGTAACTGAAGAATCCATGAACAATTTCATCCAAAGCAAAATTCAGACGAATCTAAGAGCTTAATAGTAAATTTTAGATCAAGAATTCTATATTACGAGTGACCCGGTTTGTCAATTTTAACTACACACAATACAAACAACTACTGTCGCAACTATGAATTACTGGGAATTCTGGTGCAGCATGGATAATCATTTCGACATTTTGAAGAAGCTGGCACCGCAGAATCAAAACTCAATTGGCCAACACACTGCGAACAATTTTAATCCAAAATGTTGATCAAATTCAAAAATTTGATATTTCAGACGGATTCTAGAATAATGTTCAATAGTTTATTTTTCAATTTACACGCACCAAAATTTTTAGTTTACTTTCTGTAAAATATGATGAAAAATAAAATCGGTAACTGTTGGAAAAGAAGTGTTTGTTATAATTTCCGACGATTCAAGATTTTCGACTGGTAAAAGTTACAAATGCATTGCAACTATTTATTTTGGGTTCGACAACATCATCAGGATTCACTTTGTTAGAGAAAACATACAAAGGAGTGTTTCTACTTCAAAGTTTATTTGGCTGCTTGATTCCACGATTAAAAATCCATCATTATGTTCTCTTTAATGGAACTCGTTGGGCACATCAAATATTTGATTACAATTTCGGGAGTCAAAAACTTGTCTTTGAATTGGTTATTAGCAATTCCATTATTTGCGACCGGATATATGATTCCAAGAATTATGTACCGCCTGTACACAAAATTTGGTAAGAATTACATCCAATAATTTTTTTCAAAAGGCCGCGTACAAAATTTTCCCACACACATTCTCGTGATTTCGCGTTACTTCCGCTGTTAAAATATATTTATAGGTATGAATGCGTCAGGCTCATTCTAGTTGGGGTTGTTCGGGTATACGTAAATGGGAAAAGGTAGATTGTTCATACTTTTCCGAACGAATATGATTGTTAAAGACGAATTTCTAATTGTTAACCAGGAGTTCCGTGATTGCTCTTCAAACTTGAACCAAATGCGTCTATTGCACACTTAAATATTAAACCTGGATTTTATTATATTATGTAGTGGAAAAACCTGAGCTTCTATTGAGAAAAACGATTTTGGAAGATGGACAAGACGGATCGAATAGGACGAGAATCTATGTAAGTCTTCAAGATTTTCAATAATAAAAATTGAAGTGTTGGTAGTTGGGTTGGCATTTTAGAACTCACACTTACGGCCGATATAAAATTTGTGATATCTGAAAATGATTTTACAGGAGAGGCTGAGAGATACTCCCGGGATTCGAGAATTCAAAGTGATTCAAGCAAACAAAGTCGGTATTTGGGAAGCCATGGTTTACCCGTCCTTCGTTGCTTACAAAGAAGGTGCTTTCAGGATTGAGATCATTTTCCCTGAAAAATACCCATTAGTGCCACCGATGCTCCGATTTAAAACAAAAATATATCATCCGAATATTGCCAAGAATGGTCAAGTTCGTTTGGTTTTGCTCCAACCAAAGCAATGGAGTCCGTCAACAGAGATCGGTCAAGTTTTTGAGTCATTGTTGAAACTGGTGAATGAGGTATGCCGTGTAATCTTCTGAAATTTTAAAAAAATCCAAATACTCTACTATTCAATATTTCACACTAATTATGGTATTGTTTATAAGCCGAAGCCTGACGACTCAGCAGTAAGAATGGATCTCGCGGAAGAACTCAAGAATGATCCTGCAGAATTCATTCAGAAGGCGAAAGCATTCACTCAGAAACATGCTGAGAGAATTATTGAATATTAATTATAATGTACTGCATATTTAGCGAAACTACAAATCAATCTGTTCTCGGCTATACGCAGAGTACTGAAGGGTGAATGAGTTTCCAAATAATGTTGTGTTCTAAGGTATTACGGATATTACGTAGTATTTACTTTTTTAGATAGTGATACACAATCAAGTTGAGCATGAATAAATAGTTTGAAACGATATTAAGATTAAATATTCATTTCAGTTTCATTGCTACAGTTCACTGAAGTCTGTTCTTCAGAGTCAATATTTCAGCCCCTGCAAGGCTAATCCTTACCTCCACACAATCACATTTACAAATATCGATTTATTGTGAAGAGAGAGTAAATAGATAATGTGCGTTTTTTTTATATACACGGGGCGAGAATATTGTTTGAACTGTGAATGCGAAATCTGACAAACTATAAAATAGATTTTAATGAATTGGCATGGGACTAGTAAAAAATTTCTAATACAATTCTCTAGAGTTAGAATTATGTGTCAGTTAGATTGGGGTTCGCAAAATAATGCGGTCATAAACTTATCATGTATACGCATAATGTCATTGAATATGAACTAGTTAACTGTGACAGCTTTTACAATACTGTTAAGAGAAAAAAGAAAAATTATCATTAAATAACCACATACGCTAAAGATAAATATTGTGGCTCGTTTCTATTTATCGCCGAAATGTTGTCCTTTCAGGAGGTTTTCACGTACGACCTCGGTCAAATAAAAGATGTGATTATAGTTTGGCTGATGAATTCAGTTAAAACCGGTTACAAATTATAACTGCTTTGAAAGAAAATATTTGCATATGGTAAGACCGACCTCATGTGTAGAATTTACAATGGAACGTGAGACAAATAATTATTTTACCATCTATTTTTCTAAACCAGAATCGTTGGAAGACAAGCTCGGAATAAAAAATGCACTAGCAAGTACAGTCTGTGACAAATTTTGAAATTGAATTTATTTCTCGAAATTGTTTACAGTTTAGAATTTTGAATACAACAATTACATGTAATTTATCTGGGCTGGTCCAAATTGAATTGAAAAAAGTCCTTTCTGCTCCGAATATGCGTTGACGGTCTTCCAGAGTCCAGAGTTGCATCATTTACAACTCGACGTAATGTGAAGTAACGTTAGGTTGAGGTTTCTTGGGTGGTTCAACCACGACAGGTTTTGGTTTTGGTACTGGTGCTGGTGGGTCAGTATGTTTATTTGTTGTTGTTGTCGTTTCAGTGATGACGATTTCACCAATGACCTTTGCACCACCCCCTGTATGAGTTGTATGAGATGTTGTATGACCACCAGTCGTAGTAGTCGTTGTTTCTTCAACGATGATCATTCCACTGTGACCTCCTCCTGTTGTATGAGTGACCACACTTGGTTTACCACCAGTGGTAGTAGTTGTAGTTTCTTCAACAACGATCATACCACCGTGACCTCCAGATGTATGAGTGACCACACTTGGTTTTCCACCGCTGGTCGTGGTTGTAGTTTCTTCAACGACAATCATACCACCGTGACCTCCTCCAGATGTCTGAGTTGTTGTATGTCCTCCAGAGGTAGTTGTTGTAGTTTCTTCAACAACGATCATTCCACCGCCACCACTAGCCTTGAGCTTGGCCAATTGCTCTTCAATAGAGTCAACGCTACCACTGCTGCTGGTAGTCGTGGTAGTCTCTTCAATGATAGTTCTGGAAGACATTTCGACTTTTGGGCAACACAAAAATTGAACAAGAAAACTGAACTAGAATTACAGAAGTAGTGAACGAGTGAACACAAATTTGCCTTCTTTTTATACGACCACGAATGAGATTACAAAAAGCACTCTGAGTTCATATCGTAAAAATTAATTCGTAGAAAATTTGTGGTTCATGGTCATTAATCGAAACTGGGGGCGTTGGAACCAAATCGGGTATTAATTCAAATAGTTTACTACAACACACATTATCGTGAAAGCGTGCCGTTGAATCGCGCGTTTACAGACGGCTCGCGTGAGACCGCATTATAATCCAGTACTTCGAATCGAGACGGCACCACATCATTTGCGAAAATTTTAATTGGATGTTTTTTACTTCCTGGAAATTAATCGGTCGCTCTTGGCCTGTGTCCCGTGTCAGGGTTAACCGCAAGTAGAAGATTGTGGGTTCAAATTATTCAAAACCGGAACACGTCATATGTACATACTTATTAAGACAGTGGCGAATTTCAACTGTGAGTTAAATGTACCATTTGAGATTGATTGACTTTGTATAAGTACATTCCAGTCTCTGATTTCAATCTTAATCGTATTTATGAAGTAAGAATAATTGTAAAATGTATCGAGTAATTTTTAAACACATTATAGTATAGTGCCATTAAGTTTTTATGTTTTTGATAATGAATGTAGATCCAGTTTAACTAGTTTCAGTGAGTGTGAATTCATGAATTTCTATTAGAATGATTCGATGTAAAAAATATTTATTGGCAGTGATAAAAAAACTTAGAATTCTAAACCCACGTTTAAGACGACTAGGATTTTGTCATTGAATTTAGAAAAAAAATCATTAGTTTTTTAAATAAATAGATGAGCAACTAAGAATACATCGTTTTAAAGTTTGCATGCTCACATTTTTGTCTGTTTAACCCATGTTTTGATACACGTGATTAAATACAAATATTTTTTTGACTGTTCATTTCAAGTTGTTCAAATGGCTGAAGAAGAAATTAGAAAAGATACGGATTTATTCCTCCATGTAACCGTAATACCGTAATAAATGTGTTGACTATCACATGCACACATTCACATGCGTACACGAATGCATGACATTTTTACTGTGCTTTTCTGTTTGGAATTTTATCATTACCCTACGATTCATTAGATAGTTTCTTTGTACTTCTTTGACTGTCTTGCCTTGCCTTATCATAATAATTTTAATTTTTTTCTCCGTAGACGGGAGTTGATCAAAATCACACACATGCTTTCGTTCTATTATCGTACGTAACGCATTGGAATGTTCGGTTGAGTTATTGTTAAGCAATTGACAAAATTAAAATGACTCAATCCAAACTTCATACAAAAACAAAATTCTGGAACCGTTCAAACTAGTCAATTATACTTTATGGAATTATATTTCAGGCTTAAAAAGAACGACGTCTGGGACTCACATGGGTTAATTTAATGTTCGCAAATGCAGTGAAAAACATTCATGAAAAGTGATTCACTTGATCAATACATCGATATCGATATGTACGATCAGAAATAAAGTGGTACACGCTGTTAACTTGCTGACCTCGGGGCGGACACTGAATCAGGCTCAAAAGTAGCAAATAAAATGCACTTTCTTTAAGTGCTTGTATTTGTATCCAGAAGTATTCAATATCTTGAATGCATGCTTTTTGGAACGACTTTGGAAACAGTCTGACAAGGGGTGAACTGTAAAGCCCGTCGCGCTGATGCTTGGGATTACAGTACTGTGAATCATATTTACTGTGCATTTCTTAAATGTTCAATCAAAGTCAATAATCTATTATCAGTTAAAAAATTAATAATGCGATGCTGTTTTACCCTTGAGATATCAAATCCGTATTACTAAATTAATTTCGGAAAGTAGTTTTGTGAGATCGCTTGTCCGATCCAGGACCAGATCTAAAGATACAATATTCGTTATACTGAAAATGTATCAAAGATAATCTGATAAAATAAGGAAAGGCAGAACATCCAACCCTCTAACCCCAACATCTTTGAAAACTCTGGAAGGAAAAGCGATAATTCCCTTGGGAATCCTCCGTAGAAGTCTGTGGCTGTAACCACGGATTCGTCTCACTCAATTTTACCATCCCATTTTGCTATCCTACGCACATTTATTCATTCCGTTCGCAGTTCTCTCTTGGTAAAAGAAAGTTGGATTAGTTTGATCTCTACAAGTTGATACGTGTGTGTAAAGGGAACGGAACACATATGTACATGTATGTACATAAAGTTCCGAAAACCCAACCCGGTAAATATTACATCCCGGGTCTGTGAGTGTCAAGGGAGTGTAATGTGTTTGATCGGTGCGTTTCTAACGGCTACACACACAGATCCACAACGTACCACGTCTTCCAATTGCTCTTTTTGTTGTCTCAAGGAAGATACTGTAGACGTAGGGTAGGAAATCTAGTAGTTGTTCCTTTCACTTTACTTTTTCTCTCCTGGCCGGGTAGAAAATGTAATGTCACATCCAATTATCTCTCATGTCATCCAGTCCTTCATTATTGGTTTCGACAAAACGCGCCTTGACTTTATGAGTAGAGACTTTCACTACGTGAGAATAAGATTTTACGTCAAGTCCAATCAGGAGAACAGTGGATTGTAGAAATTAATGCTGTCAATTGATTAAGCTCAGTTGTGAGTAGACTTCCTAATTATTTTTAGGCGAAATCTGGAGTTCACCAGTATACTTCAATTAGCCGTGTGAATAAGATCTAACCTGAAAATTGCATTAAATAAAAAAAATACAAAATTGTTGAGTTTAACCTCCGGCCAGAAGTAAATGAATGTATAACCTACGTTGCACCAGAAATTAGTTGTAACTCTTCACTGTTGGCATACGCGTAAAATTATATGTCTTTAGGATTAGTTGTTTATCACCAGTAGCAGAATTTAGATGTGCATGTGCCAAATTTTTTTTTTCTGTATTCATAAATTGCTCATGTATGCTCGCTCAAATTATTTTATGTATAGCACGATATTCAATATCAATTGTCTAAAGTTCTGTAAGGGATTCTAATGAAATTACAAAAAATCCAGAATTCAATACATTCAACCATTCAAGTAAGTTCAAGCATTCTTTATGAGGTTTTCCAGTTAACAAATAGATTGAATACACGTGTTAGTCAGACTGTGTACATAGCAGTGTATTTTCTATCATTTGCCTTATTTGTGACTACCAGTGTCTACAATAAGATTTTTTCTTAGCGTCCTATGTGTGTACTTCATAACTTTTTGAGGTGCCATAATTACTTTAAATATCATGAATCTGCCGTGAAATAACAGCATCAGTTCAACTAGACCAGTTGTCACATGAAATAAAGCCCCTGTTCTGACCTAAGAAACTTATGAATATATAATTACATTAAATATTTTAAGACAGTGGTTTTGAGGTCCACAGTTACTTTTTCATTTGCTTTTTAATTTCAGTATTTGGTAGGGAGTTTGTGTATTATAGTATCCGGACATCGAATAAGGTGCCCGTAGGAAATAATGAAAACAGCAATGACTGATTCTAACATTAAGTAAGAAAAAATTTACCATTCCGAGTATTCGAAATAACGAGATAACATAAAATTCTAGGAGTTTTCAAAATTGACAGCTTTTATTAAACTCTTGTTAACATTCAAACACTTACTTCTATTAGATGCGTTATACATAACACTGTAATTGTCTAGCTATTAATCTACGGAACACCTCAATTTTACTCAAGTGACAAATCTGATAAATTTAATTAAACATCGATCATGAGTTCACACGCATCTAATTTCTAATTTCATTCATGTTTGGTAACAAAAAATTCCACTTGGCACTCAATATCCTGGCATGAAATAATTCCACATTCAAATTAAGACCACGACCACACCTGTTTTTTCACACAAAAATATACACGGTAAATAATGTAGCAGTTTTCTCAAGCATTCGTTTTCTTTTCTATTTAAAAAAACCTTAAACGTACTAACGGTAAGAATAAAAACACTTCGCTCTTCACATAACATCAATTTCACCTATTGTTCAATAAGCTACTTCATATTTAATTTTATTTAGCAAAAGTCTACTTCCATGAAAGCACCAACAAAATAATACTAGTGTTACAAATTCTCTTACCCATCCACAATAAGAATGCTCACACTTTAAAATTATTAACTTTACTAACATTTACTGCCTGAGCAAAGATTAACAAGAATCAGTCCAAATATTTCCCAATGATTCTTACCTCGTTCATATTGAATGCAAAGTTTACGAATTACACGGTACAATTCTTTCCGTAAGATATTAACTCACCTTGTAAATACTTTACGTATCAAAAACACTTTTTTGTGAGATGTCCTCGAAACTCCAGATGATTTAGACTTTGGCAAAAATTTGGAACATGGTAACAACACTGTATAAGGTTAGGAACTTTTACTGAAAATCTCATACAATGACACCAACACCTTGGATTTGTACAGGGGGTAATGTACTTCTATTTTAGTAACTGAAAGTTATGGCTACACTATAATGATTGGGCAGTTCGAAAGAGGGAATTAATTCTATTTCTTAATTAAGTAATTAATTTACAGTAACTATAAATCAGTAGCTGAGTTGAATTTAAAGTTATAGTTATAGTCGTACATTCAAATTTAATTTCTATTATTTATTAAATTGACAATTTTGATTTCAGTTCTCCACATTTGATATGTCCAATCAAAATATGTTAGTCTGCTGATTGAGCTGAGTTGAGACCAGGTGCGTGTAACATTAAAAGTTACAACAGAATTTTTTAAATGTTTGAATTAGTGCAGTGTGATGAATTTCGGATAAATTCTTTCACTCGTCATCTTCTTCGTCGTCACAATTACGAGAGCGACGCTGTAGTGCCTTGATTTTTTCTTGCCAGTCTTCTCTCCATTCAATCACGACAGATTGACTTCCGGCCATCAGTCCTGGCTGTCCGTCCTTGTGTTCATTTCCTAGCAGTAAATAAGTCCTGCAAATGTTAAAAAATATTCACATTAGCTGGTATGTATTTTAATGCTCGCAATTCGGCCTAGGACGAAATACAGCAAATAGTAGGGAGAAAGTTCGTGAAAGCAAAGTATTAAATTCGTAAGATCTGAACTAGGAAATAAATTGAGAATACAACTTACTTGTTGACTTTGATTTTCGGACATTTGCAGAGGAGATCATCCATACGAACCCACAGAAATGCAGAACCCCGACGAAGTCTTGACTCTCTTGACTTTTTAAACAATGTGATGACATTGACTGTGAAACGAGCCCATTCATCCACACTCTCCCGAGCTACGACCGTTGCAACCACAGCTAAAAATATATTAAATAAATAGTATTGCATTTCAATTTAGTACTCATGTTTATACTGTTCCATAATTTTTGTAAAAAATTTTGGTTACTCCAAACTTAATCAAACTGCTGTACATCTGTACATGTGAATACACACGTTGAGTTGATTTTCTCTTTTTCAACCTTCTAAAATTTTATTCGGCTAATTTAGTTCACGGATTCAAACAGCGACTTTTAAGAAACCCCTGCAATTAGTGGTACGAATTACAGTTGACCGGGTCTGATGATAATGAGTGTAAAAATGCTGTATCCAGTACATTATTTCAGTTTCAAGTTACGTCTAAAAGTTTTGGAAACACACGCCAACGCATCCAACAAAATCAGCCACCAGCTACTCTTGGATTTCCTCTGATGTTTTAAGGTACGAGGTATCTAAACATTAAAAGAAATTACATTCTTCTTCAGATTCTAGACTCTTCAAATAATTCTCAATTTCTTTCAATTCCAACCGAGTGCATTTATGTGTTGTAGTAACCATTTGAACGAATCCTTGCCCAGCCACTCAAGTAAGTCTCTCTGACTAAAACTGTTATGTTGGCACAATCCCGGAAATCAGTCCCAAGAGAATTTATTCAAAAAAATGGCTTATTGTGCACTTAAGAATGAGTGCATTTTCCGACGCTACGCTAGGGCTATAACCTTGTCTCGAGTTAGTCTCATAAACGTGCCAAGCAAATTACAACTTATGTCACGTTATCCTGGAAAAATCCATTCAGTTTAGCTGAAATATAAATTCGAGTTCTGTTGCTTGCGTAAACTCTTGAACCTGGAATGGACGTTGAGTGGCCAAATGTCAATGAACCACCCTGTACAAAAATCCATTTCAAAAATTTGACTGTAACACTACACAAAATTCACCTTTTCTCAAACTCCAAAACCTAATAGGAATAACTTGATCAAAAATGCATCAGTCAAGTTTCCACAGGAAAAATCCACAAAGTCAAGTTGAATTTAATGGAAAGTCTACTTCATATGCGAAACGTGTCACTCATCCAAGGCCCAACCTTTTAGCAGAATGAATGAATAACAAAGTCAGTCAGTTTTTCCCCCAATAAGCCTTTCTCTCGTAGACTTAATCCGATTCTAGTCGATTTTCTCTCCAGGTGATTGGAAAGAACACAGTGAAAAGAGAAAAGACGAGGAAGGGGATTTTTCTTGGATTACTTTCGACGATGACGTGAGGTGTTCCGTACAACACTACTTACTTCCTTTGTCAGATTAAATCTCATCTCATTTTTATTTTGTGAATCCCACCGCCCCCTAAAATATGTTTTAGTTTTCAAACATAATTTATTTTAAATAGCTTGAACCGTTGTCTGCCTGGCAAATACGCAATATGCCCATTTACTGTTCCTTATATCAAGTTCAACATTGGGAGCCAAATAATTATGAACCACCCTTTGGATTTTGGTAAATAATTGCGCTCAATTTACCGAATGATAATTTGTTAAGTATTAAAATGTCAGCTCTCACTTTGCCCTTGTCGATTGTACATAAACGTGTGCTCGACATTTATTGCCAGCATATTCCACTACGACTATATACTAAATCGAGTATCCTTTCCGCACCATGTACTTAACTCCATTATCCTGCACTCGCGGCAATATTTTACATAGATTCTGTGGATTTCATATTTTAGACTTTAATAGTTACCACGAAAGTGCAAAGTTGAAATTCGGATTCTACAACTTTTTACAACTAAATATTCCAGTCATAAAGTGCGAATTCGCTAAAGGCTTTTTAGTTGAACACCTTGGTTGTTCGGTTTTCTGCTTTCAAAACATCATATGAAGGGAACTCACAACAAATCCAAAAAGAATTATTCAACCCGGAAGAAATGTTTCGACTCAGGGATTATATAACAATCTTAAGTCAGATATTCTGTGAAACAAATTCCAAGGATGTACCCTATGATGTATAAAAAATGCCGAGCCGGAAATAAGTTAGGAGTAATTCATGCTAAAGATTGATCGGATGCAAAATCCCCTCTAGAGCCGAGCCGGTTCGATTAATGTTACCATCGGATATTAATTTTTCACACATGAAAGCTTGCTAGAATTAATTTACAGGTGGTAATTACTATCCCCGTGACTATGAAGTAATTTCAAGTCAAAATGGATTGCACGTTTTGTCCACCTCATTTATTTCCAAGTGAGCACAAAATTATTGAAAAATTAAAATTTCATTCGAACTTACCATAGTCTCGATTGCAGTACCGTTTTAGATTGAGTCGTTTTGTTGACACCTTACAACGTCCGCACTCAGAACCTAAAAATTAAAGCAAAATACTCATTGTCAGAGATTGTGGCTAGGAAGACGGCAGGAACAGAATAGAGATTCAAATTACCAACACTTTCATTTTATAAAAAAAAACTTGAGTACACGACGAAAGTTTACAGTATTCGATATTCTTTTCAAATGCATGGAATTAAGAGGGCAACGCAATACCATTAAGTGTAGCTGTAACTTGTAACACGTTCACCATGCCCTGAACGCCGAATGTGCCCACACGGGGCTATACAAACATTTCGACTCGGACAGAACTCAATTTACTTTTGTGGACTGCAGAGTGCAATATTTCTATGCCGATCTGGATATATTTCTGCATGTACAATTGAAAATACAGCCGCTTTTCATTCTAGACTTTAAGAACACAGTTAAAAAATAATTTGACCCAGAAAAATATATTAAATGTTTGATATTTTTTTTAATCTAGTTTTTGTGAATGGAAATGGTGAATTGGGAAGAACAGTGAATTTTATAAATAAAAAATATGTCCACCTCGTGACTTTACAAACAATGCCAACTCAAAACGAATTTGTATACTCGACTGAATTTTACTAAAACCGTCTGAATGATTATGAACATTCCAATTCTTCTCATACATGATCCGTGAAAAATCATTATATGCAGCAATTATTATTTACGCCCAGTTAGCTTTTGTACGTCTAAGCGGCCTTACAAGAAGTTTATATTAAACAGAAACTTGTTTTTGTTCTAAAAAGATAGTCTCTGAGTCTGGGGCAAACATCGTAAATTCAAACACAGTTCCAAGGCAGTTTTAAAAATTTCATTAAATGCAATGTTAACTTGAAGTAACTACAGAAACTATCACAGTGATTGGAAATTCGAGACCAGCCCTCATGTACTCCTTTAATTTGAAAATATACATATCGCTCAAAATGAGTTTCGTTTCGTAGTGAGGTATACCAAGGATTGACGGCAACTGCAATTTCGATCAGATACACATTTGTAATATTGTAATTTAAGAGTACCAAAATATGTACATACTTTCATCTTCTTCTCTTCCGGTGACTCCTTCGTCGTCATTCAGTTCGTGTTCCGGGATTTTTGGGATTTCTAAAATAAACATGAGAAATCAATTAATATTGTTTCCAGAAACAGAAACGTTGTGAGTTTGCTGTATTGAATTTTTTTGTATAACTTGTTAGATTTACTACCTTAACTAGTACAGTAGATTTTTATACATATTTTCACAGAATTTGTTTTATATACACATGAATGTGAACACATATTATACACGATTAACCCGAAGGATATAACTATAAAAATCTTTCCGGTATGTTTGTAATTTCTATTTTTCAAATGTAGCGTGGAAGTGTGTGTTTTAACTTTGGTTGTTGGTTAATATTTTTACAATTAAAATCGTTGTTACAAATGAGCAGCACACAAAAACTCACAAGTTATGCTCAAATCCGGTTAGAAACTCTACAAATTATACTAAAACTTACTGACACATGGCGCAATTGGTGATCGACTCTGTTGATAACCTTTGGCACATCGATTACACGTAAGACCGATGACCCCATCCTTGCATGGGCATTGTCCTGTCGTCTGGTTACAAGTCTTACCGGATGCCCCGACTGGGTGACACTCGCATGCTGATCACACACAAAAGTTCAATTCAAACACAATAAACACATTTGTTTCGTTTTAGGAATACTTTGTAAGCAATTAGTAAGACACATTCAAAAATATGAATTTGTATCAAGCAGCAGCACACGCACGTAAAGTTCCCTTGTTAAATATTAATGTGCTAGATTTAAGGTACGTACACTATCAAAGGTCTTATTTGGTAAGGTCTAGTGCGGGCTCTAAAGTTAAATGATCGTCAAATCTCGAAATCTCAGATTAGTTACATTTATGAAAGAGATGTGTTCAAAGAAGAACAATTAACAGGGGAGAGTAGCGCTCAACTAGAAGATTGGTTTTTACCATCTGAACTGAAATCCAAAATATTAATTGACTTATGAGTGCAATATAATTCATAAGCTTTTGTACCAAATTTTGCGACACAGTTCCATACTAACAGCGGTTTCTATAATACAATCCTGGATGATCACTTGGTTAGATAAAGTGTAGCTTAATATTTCCGGAAATTAAATATCACACACCTTTACAAGCCTTCCTGTGTGAAATTGGTTTTGTTGAATCCCGATAGAAACCCTCCTTGCAATAATGACAAAAGCGCCCGGCTGTATTATGACGACAACGAAGACATACTCCGCCGCTGGCCCGCCCGGACAACTTGAACAATTCCATATTAAATCGACATCGCCTTGAATGGGAGTTGCATTGACAGGCTGGAATTTTTAATAAAATTAAATAATTAACTTGGGCATGAGAATTTGCACGAGGAATTTAATTTAACACGATAATATTATTATATTAAGTTTGAATTTATTTATATCATCTGAATGTACAATATACTACGGCTGAAAGAAATTTCACCTCCAAATTTTTCAATTGATACCGACGAGGAAGGAAGCGAATGCAAATGGTCTTTTTCACAACGTGAATCTACTAATTCTCAAGCTCGATTTTTACAATTGATTCCACCCAACAGTATGACTATTATGTATTTAGCTGCTGTTCACGACAATAAATAATCACACCCTTCACTTCACTTCAGTGCTTTAAAAAGTTTACAAGACTTTCTTGCACTAGTGTATCGCATGGCTGTACTTAACTTCTTTTTAATAAATGGTTAATTATAAAATTCTACAATCAATGCCATATAATGTGAATGCATATAATTAGTCAATAAGTTGTATATATTTGAAGGTTGTGCACGGTTCATTACCACTCAAGTCCAGTTAGATCATATTTTGAAGTAAGATCAGAAATATAGGAGCGGTAGGACAGCTTTCTAAATAAGAATGATTTGTCCTATCAAGGATTTACACAATTTTCTCCATCAAATCTTCAAAATGTATCACATAATTGTTTCGTCACAAAACGTCAACGTTCCAAGCACTAGCTTTAGGCATACACAATTTTTATTTGAAATGAACATAACTCGTCTCCTCAAACCACCTTCGGTCTAAAAATTTATTATTGGTTAAAAATAATAACTTCTTGACTACGTCAAAGTTTTTCATTCCAAAGATGACGGCGGCGGCATAAAATTCTAGACATTTTAGTACATAATATGAAAAGTAAAAAGAAATATACTAATTTGAAATAACCACTCTTGTCCTGCTAATTAGGAGGGGTACAATTTACGGACTCAAGATAATTGGGCCTACAAATATGTCAGCTTCTTGTCTAACATTGGCAAAGTTTTGAATTATGATTTCACCTCCGACCTCAGGGTTATTTTGATCTGTTTCGGCTTCTGCGAGGTTTGAGCCCAAATCTGGTAACGTTCTCTCTAAACTAAAAGTGATCAGAAATATGACCGGCCATCATTGGAATTGAATTAGACGGTGAGGGTGTTGAGATATTTTCCCTCCTGCTGTGTTCTTCTCATAAAGTTTAGCAGTGACCAAGTTATTTCTTAGTTTCAAATGTTAGGAGGAATGAGATGATTCTCACCTCTTCTTTCTTATAAGTGAACCCCATGGACTAAACCACCTGTTCAAATAAACTCACATCAGTTTATTTGAAACCTACAAACAGCCCATCCAACCAAGTTGGATGGTCCAACACAAAATCCCCAAAATTTAAGGTAATAGTTGGTTGGTTAAATGAAAGCATAAGGCAAAAGCATAACATTCCTAGCACAAAAGAATTCAAAGATCAGAGGAGGCAGTAAGTGTTATGTGCATGGCTCCGTCCTTAGGGAAGTTCAATTTATTATTTTTTTAAATTTTCTTTTCAAATACTTGTGAAGAATAAACTAAAAGTCTCAAATAAATGTGAGTGTGAAATGTCAACGTGACTGGAAACGAGCACTTAAGATTTATATTCATTTTGTGTCCTCAGGTAAATGATTTGAACACGTCAAAGTCTATTGAGCCTCCAGAATATGCATATGCATTCATGACAGGAAATTAAACAGTCATTCAAATGCAATGTCATGAACGGAGGATTCTTTTTTGACAGTCACGGGGATTTTGTTTAAAAAGTAATAATTAAAAGGTGCGTTTAATTCCAAATTTGGTAAGAGTTGATTTGAAGTGGGCATGCTACCTGGAGCGGCTTGAATAATTGTGGCACACTCCGGTGGGTGCATCCAAGAACTTGTGCCGACAACATTCTCTAAATATTAGACTAAAAAATTATAAACTGCATTGCAATTATTCTGAGCATATTAAGAGAACTTAATCCCCTGAACCTGTTTTTAATTAGTGACTAATCATAAACTCCAAAATCGGCTCTCCGAAAGTTTATTCTCCTTCTTTGATTAACTAAGAAAGGCGTGTGTGAATGAATGAATTGCCTCAAGTATTTTATGACAAGTTAACAACATGATATAAAATATATACGAGTCCACCATAAAAGGTTTATGAATTTCATTTTGCAAGTACAGTACGTAACGTACGTACGCCTTCTCTCACCCCGGAGTTTTCATCTGTTTGATTTCCGTACTGAATTCTTTAGGGAATACAAAAATATTGTTATAAAATGATAAACCGGTTTTCTGTACAAACTTCCTTCCTTCCAGGACTCAAAATTTGGATTGCATTCAGTCTGATTGTATTATATTCAAAAAAGAAAAATTCGAGAATGTGGAAGTGGTGGTCTAAGCCAATCTATGCATACGAGATGTTGAGTATAAAAGAACATCAGGAATACGTTTCCAATTCCATCACAAAGTTTAGAATGACGGAATAGATAGGAAAGAAATTTATTCAGAGTCAATGGAGCGTTCTAAATGGTGGCGGTAGAGTCACTTGACTTCATTTCACTCCTTTCACCTAAAAATCCCATTCGTGAAAGTATAAAGTGGAAGAAAGTGAAAGCACATCTACACGTATAAAATTGTACTGCATTTTTCTATACCGCACGTATGCCATACGCTTCGATTCCTGAACCACCTTTTCCTGTCATACATTGTTAGCGTACGCATTCATATGAATATTCGAAGACTCACATGCAAAGCACGGATTTTTTAGACGGAAGGGAAAGATTTGAAAATCTATTATTTTTCAAATGGTTCGAGACCTAAAAGTACTAACACTCTCTACTCCCCGACTTTATCAACTTTTATTACGGATCACTCAATTTTCGATCTTTGATTCTCCCAAAACTTTTCGACTTCCGCAACAGTGTTTTAACCAAATATCTTGAGAGATCTTGATTTTCCAAAATTGTACGATTTAAAATGTATCGCTATATTTTGTCCTTTTTGTAAAAGAGAACACCGTTGTGCAGAATATGAGTGAGTACTGCAGAGTTAATTCAATGACACCTCGAGCAGTTTGCTTTCATGGAATAAAGTTTGCTCGTCGTGTCTAGAAATTTGTACTGTGTGCGGTACATTTTACTGATGCAGCAAAACAGAGCTCGAAAATCGGTGTTTTCTCCATTTCCCGATTCTGTCAAGAAATTATTTTCATAGACCAGCCATAGACGAAGGGGGCTCGAGAAGATACGTTGAGATCCATAAATTCAGATTATAGGTTGACACTAAGATTCAAAAGTACTTTTAAAGTGAATAAAGGAAATGTTCACAACATTATATGTCGAAGTCTGTAGTAACTAACTAAATTAAAAGTACGACGAAGGGGGGGGGGATTAACTAGTTAAATATTTTACAATTTTAGTATGCAGTATGCGCAACATTTTAAGTAATTAGTGTATTGTATTTGACCAGCACCCTTTTTTCATGTGTGTATTGTCCCAAGTCTAATGAGTAATTGATAAATTCGACTGAATCGTCAATAACTTTATTTCAGATGCCGGTTCGTTATCGCTCTTACATAATTTCCGAAATATAAATGCATGTACGTACAATACAGAATGGTGCAAGAATTGCAATTATTCAGTATCAAAGGACTTCCACATATACATTGTGTTGAGCCCTGAAGATTATTTTCTGACAATGACAGAACAAATTGTCCGGGGGTATCTTTCCTATATTCTCCATTTACGTGCGTACACGTACGTCCATGCACCATGCACCCAGAAAATATCAGTGTGCCTGTATTTATAAACCAAGTCGTCCGCTACCACCCTCGCAAAGGTCTTTATAGACTGACTCAAATCAAATAAATTAAATTACGGACGTTAATGATGACATACAGCATTGGGGACTTTGTTACGAGTTTGGAAGGCCAAGGCAAGGCATGGGCAGCAAATGACGAATTTCTGAATTTCATCTAAATCAAGTTGTAGAGTCTATGTCACAGGTTGGGTGAGAGATACCGATTTGCACACTAGATTTATGGCAGTTTTATTTTCAACATTTGCAAACATATTAAAGATGACAGAGAGACCAATGAGTGCTAATTCGAATAGTTCGTAAAAATATATTCTAAAGAATTTTTCCATATGGTATGCTAGGAATCCTTATCCGATTTAAATCTCAATTTGAAGGGGCCCTTGGCAATAAAGCGTTGATGTGAAAAATCTTTCTCTTTATTACGGAGCGTGCCGATTCGCTGATAACAAAATCATATTTGGTCGTTCGCAAAATGTGGAATAAAAATGTGCAGACTGCAGATGATGATTTAATGCTTAAGCGAGATTTGCATTACTATCGGTGTTCCTGTTGCGTCGTAGGAGTTTCGATTTTATATTCATTGGTTTCCGTGTTAATTGTTAATATAATCGTCAGAGACACGGGCACGCATATCATGACATGTGAAACGAGAAATTAAAAAATTGACACGAAGAGTCCCCATCATTAACCTTGGTCAGTTATTCTGTGGGTTTAAGCTAGTAGGTACAAAATATAGTCTCTCAATACTTGCTTGTGAGTTAATTTTACCGTAGAAAAAAAAATATGCCAATCTAATTTTGGAAGTTCGCAGATCAAAATCACTCCCCACCTAACTATTAATCATCAGGATAGGATTAAAGAAATTTTTAATAGAAGACCGCCAAACGGTTCATAGCATCATGTTTCACAAAATAAAAATAAATTGACAGAATCATTTTAACAATTTATGAACAGGGAGGTCAAACTGTACTATAATACAGGAGAATAAAAATAATTGAAATTCCACACCGACTTCTGTGAAATTTGACTGTACAGTAAAACTTTTGAGAAGAATTTGAGCGTGGAGAAAGTTGATGGAGTTCCTGAAGGAGGGATAATCCGGAAGATTATCATCAGATTTGATGGTAGTACAAGTGACTGGCTTTAGATTTCAATGACATTCCATTTTCTGCTTGTCTTGAATGAAATCGAAATCCTAGTCCAATCCCAACCCCCAACTCATGCCATGCGAATACTTTACTTAACTCCAAGTACTATGTACGACTATTATATGATTACGATCCGGACAAGGAGTTCATTTCGTGAATGAATACTTGTCTTGGCGTATTAGATGAGATAACCTGGCTCTGGAGTCTGGAGTTCATAGTGTAATATTACTTTGAATATTATCAAGGTTTTTTTATGTAATTCAATGAAAAACTTTTCGGGCAGAAATTTCTCAAGGAATTTTTCTCGGCGGGTACAAGGGGTCGATCCCTCAACATAAACGAGTGAGACACCTAGCCAAACAAGGTTAAAAATCTATGAACCTAGTACATTGTATAAGTAACACGAACTAAGAACTTTCTCCTCGAATACCTTTCACCTCCGTGTCCTCATATTTCCTTATAATAAGAAAGCAAAGAGTTCAATAAATTTTCCACTGACTGAGAGAGCTTTGAAATCAAAAACCTAAAGAAAGAGAAAATTGCACACTACATTCTTCTTATCGTTGATTTATCTCTCACCTTCAATTTCTCATCGCTTTTTTAGAGAATCCTTCAAAAGCCCATCCAAAATAAGAGCCTTTTTTCCATTGTCTCGGGTATGCGATTGAGTGCAGTGCAGTGCAGTGGAGTCACTTGAATTCCACCAAAATGCGTTATGTTCCTCATTTCTTCCGGAGAGATGAGCAAATCTGATCTCGATTTATGATCCATCCATCTCCATAGTACGAATACGTACGAAAACGCTTCACAATTTCATATGAATAATACACCTCACTTAATATACACATAATACGCGGGTTTTCCCTCTTCCTCTTTATACATGCATGGAAATCCTTAAGGCAACTTTACCGGGCGGAGATATTGTAATGATGTATGAGTGTATTATGGACACGGAGGAATGGAATCTCGTGCTCTCCTCCGCTAAAAGTCTATCAAAATGGATTGCTCATAGCTTTGGATTTGATTTGAATGTAGAGAAGGATTTTCGAATGGGATCACTTTTGGATTTCCCAATTCATGACAAAACGATATCACTCATTCACTCCTCCTGTGTAACAAATACAGCATTGGGGGAAAAATAGAATGGATTCAAGGGTAATTCAGCAAAAAGGGGATTTGTAACATACGGAGGAGGGAGGGTAAGGGTGAATCGACAAAAGCCAGCAGTAGCAGTAACCGAAATTACTGTTTCGGAAAGTTATTCAACAAACACTGCACTGCACTGTAGGATCTGGTTCATGTAAGGAGAAGCAGGGAAATGGAAAAATTCATCACCTTGGGTTTGACATTTTTCTTCCCCCAAATAGCACATTGCATTGTATGAATTGACATTGATCTTTGGGGTTGAGCTCATTTTTCTGAGAATCGGTCGTCGATCTTTTGTAATATTCTTATACGCATACTTTCGAAAGTCTCTCAGCGGTCCAGCTCATCTGAGAAAGGTATACTACGTAATTTCTACTTTGCAAATTAGTAATTGGACTTGGAATTAATTATTTTTAGCGATTCCTTAAAAAACCACCTGACACTACAAAGTGTCTTCAGCCGTATGACTTTGGCTCGAGGGTCTAAATGAAGCTCAGCCTCCCTTGGTCATAATTAACCAGATGTTATTAACCTGTGTTGACCCTATTCAAAACAGATGAGCGCAGCGCAGCGGTTGAATTACTTAAAAACGAGAGTGCAGGGAAAGCAGGGAGTAGAAAGAAAACTTAATCCTGCCTTCGTGATTGTCCTGGAAAGCAATTTAAAATAAGAAAATCTTGAGGTTCATTCGGCCGGATTATGCAGGCGCTGCTGCTTGGCTTATAGTTTATCGGCAATTTGTGCCACAGCTCTCTTGAGTAAATTGCAAATTTAATTCAGGGCCTAGAAAAGCTGTAATTCTTTGTAAAATGCACGCGTTACTTTTGTGCAAAAATGTAATTTGCATTTGTTATCGTTAGTAATCGGATTCTACAGTACATTTTAGTTAATACATACACTGTAGAATATTGTACGATTTCCTTAGGGAATATTGCTTAGTACTTCTACTTATTCGTTTTTCTTAAGAACAGTATAGTAAACAAACTGGCATGGAGATTTACATGCATAAAAATGACCTCACCAACTCAAGGATCCTGACCCTCCGGCTTCACCAATCGTCTTGAAATTTTTTTTGGGGACTCCCAAATATGTGCTATGGGACGTACGAGAAAATCAAGACATGAACCTTAAGGGTTCCATCGCAATAAAATAAAATTCGGGGACTGGACGAAAGAACGTATTCGTCCACCCAGCAACGGATGTTTGGTCGTCGAAATTCGACCCGAGACCCCGAAGACCAAAATTCATATATGTTGCCGCCGTGTATTTTTAAATTGACTGGATTGCATATTT
>JAQIXO010000024.1:0-69216 GCA_034700305.1 Protaphorura armata
ACAAATGTACAAGGTTCACATTCCAGTCTAGGCCTGGTAGGGAAAGATGGTAAACGATGGCCAGACAGTAGATAAAAATTTTGTCAATAACAACAATTACTTTAAGAATTCTCCGAGCACAATGTCACAATGGGGTGCGCTTTCCCTTTCGGAAAACTATTCGTACTGTTCTGAACAAGTAATTTTTAACTCGTTTTACAATTAATTTTACAAACGGACTAAGATTGGATTTCATTGTTTATTTAGGAATCGAAATTTAATTATTAATCATTTAATCCTTTCACTATTTGTTGCTGTTAACTTGGATGGACGAAAAGTTTTGACAAACGCATGTCGTGAGATATTATATTTGTTTATTTATTTATTTATTTTTCAATGATGAAAGCTTACTGGAGAGCTGTTTAAACTTCTTATCTAGTATTGAGTTGAAATATTCATTGTAAATAACGTAGGACTTCAATACAAAGTGTTCATGACTGAAATTGGCATTCCAATTCTTCTTTTGTATTCATTGAATAATTGAAGAAGTATTAATTTGACTTTGTCTACATGTTTCTTTTTTTCGTGTGATTAATTGATTGTCCATACCTGTTGTATTTTTCTTGCGTTTACCACGCATTTTATTCGTGCGATGATTATTCGCGTGTTGAATAAAATAACATGATTTTGAATGAGTTTTTCTAGTTAAGAATTTTGAATTAATTTTTATCCCTTCAACTCTTTTTTATTCCTGCCAAGCCAACTCTTTCACATGGATATGTGGGGAAGAAACACGTCCCTTCAGAGATTTCATTCATTGACTCGGTCTGATGAAAAAGAACGAGTGAGAACGGTTTTGTCTGGCCCTATCAAATTTAATATTAGCGTCCTTATGAAAAGGGGGCTACACCCTCGATCATCTCCGTTTCGGCTAGCCCATTGTGCTCTGGGAGTAATTGGGCTTCTCGGAGGACTTCCCTTCTCATTCCACACGGTTTTGTCCCTTCTTTTCAATTCCACTCATCCGATATTTTTTTTCAGGAAAAGTCCGACCATGCCCATTTCATTTTTTACATTTTACTTTCATGGGGCGATCCATCCCCTATTTTGTCTCCTTTGGACCTCCCGGATCAAACCTCGAATTCAGACTCTTCATCGAACTTTTTTTCTAAATCCAACTAGAATATTATGCAGAACGAGAATTCTTTAGACTATTAGATGAACCCTTTGGTTACATAAAAATATATTATGCATTTTTTGAAAGCACACTTGTACCGGGAGACTAGGAATTTATATAACATTATTTAGATTTTTGCATTTAATCTCATACAACCAAAATTCCTCCCATTATTCATGGCTTAGCTATTCATTTTGTACAATTTGCTTTATATTCAGTGTTGTGTGTAGACAATACTGCTAAAATACATTTTCTTTTTAATGCATTTAATTTGAAATGGAAAAACCTAATTTTTAACACATCTTTTCATTTGTGATATTTGTCTCTTTTTAGACGGATTTTATTTCTGTGTAAGGAGAATGAGCTTTCTAGAGCAGATGTGTAGTTAAAAGGAGGCTTCGTTGGAGTATAACACTGATGAATTCCTGCATAATTTCGTATGGATTAGGTTGTGACCCAACAGACTCGACTTTTCCCTGCATTTTGGATGAGAATGAGATAGTCCTTTCCAAGTTGCTGTGTGGTAGATTGAGATTCAATTAATTTTCTTGCCAGTCGGGAATTGAAATACACTTTCCGTACTATGAACGATGAGACGAATGTGGAGATAATAAAATATTATCCCCTCTTGGGAACTGTCTTTGTTCTCGATGCGCGCATAGTTTCTATTAATAAAATGGAAGGGGGCAATAATTAAATTCATGGATCTTCAATGTAGTATGTAGTATACTGATAAAATATAAAATCACGTGAATGTCATTATTTAGCATTTCTTTTCTCGTTCAGCATGAATGAAATCATTAGAAAAGTAAAATTTTAAATTCTACTTATGACTGATGTATTATTCCTTTATTTAATTTCAGCTCGGGTCGCAGAATATAATGATGCCATTGATGCTCGGGAACTGGCGAAATCGGATGAAGCCAAAGAGCTTCTAAATCAAACGAACAAGAATAGCCAACTTAATAATTCACAAGTTGAGGCGGAGAAAGGTGAGTCATTTTCATTTCAGAGTGTATGGAGGCAATTTGTCGGATTATAAGTTATGATGCGATGAAGAGAAATAGATAGTGCAAATGAGGACCAACAATATATTTTAACAGCGAACTCATGCACTCGCGCACATTTCAGCTTTAACTGGTAAGGACAATTTGGGGCGACAATTAAAAATCCAAGATTTTTTTACTCCTTAAGTTTCCGGTGGAAAGTTAAATTACTGGATACTTTACTGGACAGATAACTTGTTTATGATATTGGAAGGAGTTCTTTTTAATTGTATGAAATACTGGCAAATTCTTTGAGTTGAGAAATGTACATGCACGTCAATTCATCCAAAAGTGAAAGTATTTGTATTAATAGGGTAGTAGTCAGTAGTATCCGGAAATAAAATGTGGGAACCCCGCCTCGGCTCCCTTTTTAAGTTCTTCTTGGAAACAGAGCTAAAATTTGGAGTGACAGCGAAAGTCCTAGGTTGTTTCAAACTAAAGAAAAATTGGCAAATCAGCAAGGTTGTGAAAAACTACATCAGTCCAGACTTCGTGTATTACTCTTCATGTTTCTCCTTGAAAGTAAATTGAAAATGTTCATTTTTTATGAAAAAGAAGGGATTGAGTCGAGTGCTCGACATTGTAGACCGAACAAAATAGGGGAATTATACTACTACGTAGGATGGATGGACTCTTTCATCTCCCCTCCATGTTTTTTAGATGGAAGGATTCTATATTTTGAGTCCTCTCTTCTTTTTCTTTTTTATCCGACAGACAATTTCCTCTGATTTGAGACATGTCATGTCAGAGGACTTGGCTTGGCTTGGCACTCTTTGGGACTTTGTCATTTTCATCGTCATATGCATAAGTCTTGGCGCTTTCTTTTTTCCTTTCTCTTTTTCGGTTCACGAGCATGGGTTAAATAGCATTTGCAAGTTGAGAATTATAACATGGCTTCTGTTCGAAAAATACTTGCTGCATTAGTTACATTATGAATCTGTGTTTTATGAATATTTTTTGAACCTCGGTTTTTTGCCATCTGAGATTACTGTACTATGCCGTTAAAACCAAAGAAAGAAAGAGGTCTTGTTAGTTTTGTGTTGGATAAATTTCATTTAAGTCAATAAGTCAGAGAATTTCAGGCATGGAATAAATTTTACTTGTATTTTTACATTCTTCCTTATCGGTTTTGTTTTGGCTGGATTTTGCCACATTAAAGTGTTTGACTTATAAATTGTTCATACCGTTTTTTGTGAAGGAGCACCGGCCAGCCATCAGACTCAGACTTGGCTCTAAAGTTAATATTTTTTATGACTTTATATCATGAGAGGTTATTAGGTGGCTCATGATCTGGTATTTATGACGTACATTTACACTGTCCAAGTGGACGAGAAACACGGATTTTGTTTCAGCACATTCATTAAAAGTGTAAAAGTGTAAAGTTGTGAGGTCCCGTCCATCTAGTCCATACGTTCTTCTTCATTGTGTTGAGTTTAGCTTTTAGTACATCATTATCTCTTTATTGGTCCGAGTCAAGTATTGTGTATAATTAATATAAAAGGGAACATTTATATTGAGTTAAATTATTTATTTCATTAGCATGTAATAATTCTAATGCACGAGGAATGATGGGTTTTCTTTTCATTCTCGGTCTTCTTTTTCTCATCTCTTATAATTAGGCGGACTGACTGAAGACTCGTAAATCAGAGAATAAATGTAGGAAGATTATTTTTCTCTTTATGAGGAAAATTGCGCATTGCACGAAATGTCTTTCTAGTTTTTGAACTCATGGCGTCATATTATACGTAGAGTACGGAGTAATAGAACAAGAGCCGTTTCCTTAATAAGGGATCCCCGAGACTGATAATAGTCACTTGATCCCCCCTTCTCCGAGTTTTGATGGAATACAATTCTTCCATTTCATATTTTCTTCATTATTTGTGTGTGTGTGTGCCAAACGCCATGTAGGAGTAAGTATTGGATCCAACTCCCAATGAAATTTTATATGACGATGATGGTTGGATGACTTTGTTAGTCTTCACCGACGACAACTAGTTTTTTTCCCTTTGAATTAACGCATAGGGGTTGGAGTCAGTCGTCGGAGACTATGACAGCCTGATAGTCAGTAATAAATTGGATGGATTACAAAGACACGTTTCATGATGCTTCCGTCCTCCACTATTTTACTACTTACGTGTGCGTGTGTAGCATCTGCTGGGATACCATTACATTCGTTAGTCTTATGTTATTGTTTCTAATGGCCAAACCGGTCATATTAATGGTTTATATGTCGTTCAGAACCACAAGGGTCCATGTAAAAACTTTTTGCAGACTTCTGTACGTCCTACCAACTGACATGACAAGTGCTCTGGATTTGTATGTCTCTAAAAGTACTCACTTTCTCCGTGCATGCAACGAACCCAAAGAACCTGCAACTGGCAATTGTTCAAATCTACAGCTTTCAATATCAAAATGATAATTTTATCAGAAATGCTCGGTTCAATATTTTAAATTTCATCATAATTGTTACAAGTAATAATTTCATGTCAAAACTCTTCACGCCTCTGGTGTCGCGTTGTTATCCGATTCTTGTAAACTTGTTGTAATCTATGCCTTCCTTAGATTTTTATCCGTTTAAACATAACTTTTGTCTATTCATATTTATACCTGGTCTTTTACTTGTTTAGGGACAGAAATACCAGCTGAAGCTGACGAAAATAATCAGTTGGGTGCTGAGCACCAGACTAGTGGAGGGTTTGATCCCGAAGACGACGATGATGAGGACGACTTTCAGCCGTTTAAGCCGAGGAATAGATCTATTTGTCCGGTAATAATTTTTTTATTTCAATCAAACCTTAATTATTCGACAGGACTCGAACAATCAGCTTTTGCATAAAAAATAACTGTGGTTCCATCAGAAATACCCAGTTTGGGAATTTGAATTACATAACAAAATATTAGTTTTCAACAATAATTGTGTATGTCCGCATAGTCCGCTTGTGATTTTTCTTCAAAGTGTTTTCTCAAAATGCCAGTTCACTTTGCATACTTAATAACAGCAGTGGGAACTTGCTCGAATTTTGCTTGCAGAGTGATGTATCCCTTACATACGGCATGGTTAAAGCCCAAATGGAAAGTCCGAAAGTTGAGACTGCACAAGGAAATACTTGTTGTACAACTGCTGTTGGCGATACTCCTGATCCTGAACTTGAACTTGCGAACAAAAAATTGAGGTGAGATAACATGTAATAATTGAAATGCAAATAAAGATAGATAGAGCATTGATTAAACTGTAAAAATCATTTAATCATTTAATGTTAAAGTAAGATGACTGGTTAATGTTAATCTAATAAATTGTATTACAGTGTACCGAAAGTATTTTTTGGAACTCGGACTCATAAGCAAATTGCTCAAATTACACGCGAGCTTCGGAAGACCACTTACAAGAATGTTCGGTAAGTTCAAGATTTTACTAAATTCCTTCTAAAAATTTAGGAATCTTTATACCGCACTATAAACGTGTAAAAATGAAAGCACATATAATCTGTACTTGCTGGTGTATTGAGCACTCAAGAAGAAACGGTGTAGAACAAAGTTTAACAATTTATTTCGATGAGAGTTTTCCTTCCACTGGCAAATAAATTGAAAAGTATTCAGCTAAACACGATGTTTAAAAATGTAGTTTTGTGTTAAAGTCTCTTTTGTCTAGCTTTAAAATATCTGTGAATTGCTCATTTTGGCTACTTTCACTGCAAGCTTTTTTTATTTCTACATAAATAATTCTTAGAATTGAACACATTTTTATTCCACACGAAAAGCTCGACTTGAACTGTTTGACAAGTAATTTCATCCGGGTTTATAGCTATGTTCTACTTTTGAAATTAGAAGCCCATGTTATCTTGCTCCATAGAATGGCCACATTAACATGCTAAGAGGCGATTATTGTTTACGCATCCAACGTTAAAAGTGTGACTACTCTTGGGAATTTCCATGTACACATTTACTACACACTCTCTGTTGGAATTCATTTAATTTCCTCCAGAGAAAAGCAAATTTACATTACGTAAACTCATGAAACCCACCTCAAATGTCTTTCGCAAATTATTTCTCTCTGCTCCATGGTTTAAATACACGGAGTGAGTGTTGGGAGTGTGGGCTAGAACATTCTCATTATGTCATCATGTCTGTTTTTCATCTATCATTTCCATTCCAACATTCAAGAACTGTTTGGCTATCGCCCGGAGGACTCTCTCAAACTACAAACTACAAAGAGAATCAGAATCACCCTTCGTTTCATTCCTTCTTTAGTTGTTTTACTTGACATTTTGAAAAGGGATAGGGAAAAAGGGAAGGAAATGTTTTTGAGTCTTTTGGAGAAAACATTTAACCCGACAAACTTTTGCGTATCCTTTGCCTGGCCCTGTCCTGGCCTGAAGTAATATTATATTCCGGATGGTCGAACCTTGTGTTCCTTGAATGAGATTCCTTATCCTTTTGATGAGGAAGAAGACGTATCTTGTCAGTCCTTTAGTCTACATCTTCGATCGCATCATGAAAACTCCCATCACGTGTTTATTTGTAGTTGTTTTGTCGGGTATTATATTTTACTATCTCTCTTTCTCTCTTGTTGCGTGCGCTCAAGCGGTTTCCTTCCTTTCCATCTTCAACCTCTTCAAATATCATTCAACTCAATGAACTCTCTTTTCTTTTTATTAAACAAATTTTATTTTCATTCTTTAACAAAAGATCCTTCGTCTTCTTCTCCTCCTCCTCCATCGACCTCCGGCTCCTTGGCCTATCTTATTACACCTCATCACGCTCTCCTCCACTCTTTGTCTCACTCGACTCATTCTTTAGAACAGAACAGAAATAAATTCTCAATCCCATTCCTTAGGCCTCAGAATTCTCTGCAAATCTTATTTGCTTACTTTGTTTCCATTTATTTACATAGACACTACTTGACTGGTCCCAATATGTATTTGGAAGAGTTTGTTTTTTAAGCTCATCTCTTCAGAATGATCCCATACAGTCAATTTGAAACCCTTTTAAACTCCTTGTCCTAACTTATTGGTACAGGCTTCCATTTACTACCTCACGAGGGTGAGGGTTCTGCCCCTGGGACTGACATGTGAAGATTTGTCTACTACTGGGTACCCTTCGGTAAACTAAATATAAAGCCAACTCACTCGCCACGAAAAGTACTCAATGTAGATTGTGTATTACGACAAATTTAATAAGCACACTGTTCTTAATTATTAGTAATGCTCAGCTTGGGTTTTGGAATTTAAAATTTGTAAATGAATGGGTTTGTGGATGAGTGAAATTACTTGCCTGTGAATTAAGTTGAGTAAAAATGCGTTGAAGAGAAGAAGAGATTGAATGAAGGGTTCCACCCCATCCAGCTTAATTAAAGAAAATGTCTCAAAGTGGATACTTTGTTAATTCTCGGGGGGACGACCGAGGATGGGAGAGATGGTAATTAAGTTGACTTGTCATTCCAGACTGAGGATAACCAAAAGAAAGTTGAGTGGGAAAAGTTGGCTTGGAGGAAAGTCGCAAGAGTCACAAGTAATTGCTTTCTCTTACGTTAGTCTTGTTGAAACTCAGAGTCAAGCACGGAGGATGGCCTAGGGTTTTCCACAAAAAAAAAGCTCGAGACACTCTGCTCCGTGTTGCACGTCTGTCTGTCCATCTCATTAGCATTCCATCTCTTGAATCCATACGCATACCCTCTTCAATCCAATTATAATTTTGTTTAACGATACTCGAACACCAGACTCACAGTCTTACTCATAGAATGCAGGGTCCCACGTATTTAATTTAAAAATTTAATTTCTATTTTTTTTAAACAAATGTCTTAATCCTGTGAATACTTTGCAATAATTAAAAGTCGACTGTAATAACATGTCACCTGTTTTTGATTTTGATATCCATTCTTAATCTTGGCTCTAGCGTTCAGTACCGACTAAAAATTAAAGGAACAGCTTTTGAGAACAAATGGTTTCCAATTAGACAACTAACGCCGTAATTTGCATGTAAATTATTAACAAGAATACTAAAACATTTTTCTAAAGATTTGTTGCTTTTATAGCCATTAAGTAGGAAGAAACTGGACTGTATGAAATCTGAATTTGTGAATACTGGGGTATTTGAAATACCGGTGACAAATATACGTGCGACCATGTAGTGAATAGCGTACTCTCGAACTCTGGTCTGGGTTGATATGTGTATTTGGGATTGGGATATGAATTTGGGTTTTGGAGGGGAGAAAGTCATTGCATGGGTTGGTTTGAAAAGAGAAAGTGAGAGGCTGTGACATTTTGAGATGATTCGTTGGCGCAATGAAACCCCAACTGAGTTGGTTTTTCTTGGTGAAAATTGAAGGGGTAGAGAGAGAGAACGTTGAGCTGAGAGTTTTTTTGTCTTCTTGTTCATAATGAAGGATCGATACTGAACTCAACTGACTCGAGTCGAGAGTGTCATCCAGGCTTTGAATTCTCTGAAGAGATGGATGAGTAGTTGTATGTACAGTAATAAGGACGAGAGAGGATTTATTTGGTCACAAGAGTTGGTTGGTTCGGATGAGGGCTTCAACTCAATTTCCCCCTCCCCTTTATAGAACATTTTTCGCTCTAATGGTTTGAAGAGGTTTATTAGTGTATCCACGACTCCAAGTCCAGACTCCCCTTTGTCAAGAGACGAAGCGAGTGGACGCAATTATTGTTATCATTATTAATAGTTGGATGAAACTGTCCGTCTTTTATATCGTAGATTATATTCCATAGTCTCATCTCTCCCCCCTCCCCGTTACCTTCACTCTTTGTATTTTATTATTTAATTCCATTCCCAATATCCGTTTCTGTGACTCGGGATTGAATTCTCGATTGACCTCTAGTTTTATGCCTTTTTTATGTTATGTGCTAGACGTTAATGGTTTGAAACTGAAGTATCTGGTAGGCTGTCAGGTTTGCGGATATCTGTTTGCTTTATGGGATTAAAATAAAAATTTTGGTTGATACATGTATCATAATATTTATCATAATTATATAGTGTGTCAGTTTTTGTGCATATTTGCACGCTGATCAGTACCTGAATATCTGCGGCTCAAATATTTTAAATGACTTTCACATATAAAGTGTTATTTATTGAATTCTCTTGTTTTTATGACACAGGTCTACAATTCTAGCTAGTCGAGAGCATGGGTGCATTAACCCGATTGTGATGAAAATGCCAAATAAGAACGAGGCATGTAAGGAACTACTGGACAGTGCTTCATCAATCGTAATTCTATGCTTCTATATTTATATTGAATGTTAGTATGGAATATTCTCAAAGCTGAAACTGATGACAGTTGTTTAATCCACCGTTCTTCAAATAATTTAGACTGGATCCGGTTGTGGCTTTCACACTCAATCTAAAAAGTTTGGAAATTTTGATAATTTGGCTTACTATGGAGTGAACCCTGGGTTTGACATGGAAGACCTTATTAAGGCCGGTCGTGAAGTAAGTCGAGTGTATAAATTAAAATCAAATGAAAAATTTAATTTAGAAATATTTTACGGTTTATTTTGTTACTACTACGTGAATTGAACAATTATATATTTTATTTTTAGAACAAAGCTTGTCCATATTATGCAACTAGACATTTAATGACGATGGCTGACATTGTGTTTTGTCCATACAACTACCTGATTGACCCTCAAATTCGAAAGAGTGTAATTAAACAAAGAATTTTAGATTGTCATCATTTTTGAACAAACGATTCAATAATTTTAATATTTATTTTAGATGACAATTGAACTTGAAGGCCAAGTAGTGATCTTTGATGAAGGACACAATCTGGAGGACGCGTCGAGAGAGGCAGCTAGTTTTTCACTTGCTCTTGACGAAATCCAGGGAGCCATTCAGGATGTGGAAAGTGTTGGGAAAATCGGTGTTGAGCCTTTTGCTCATGAGCAGTTGGTATGTCAAAATCAGAACTAGTCGGAGGGAACACGTTTATTCCTCTCTTTTTTTACTTTCGAATGAACAAATTAATTGCTTGTTCAAAGCCGGGAACTCGGGAAGGGAGAGAGAAAAAGAGAATTCTGATTCTGATACGAGGGTGAAATCAAATTCCGAATGAAAATTAAATGATGAGTCAGTCATAGGAAAGAGAGAAAAGGCAAGGGGGAAATGTTGATAATTCTCTTCTTTCGAATGATGCAACGTGCAACTGTAGTGATAATATGAAATGGTTTCAGTTTGAGGTCCTAGTCCCAAAGGTATTATCTCAATGACTACCGTATCGTATCCCCTTCTGTGGAAGTGTTTTCAGCCATTCTACTTTTTAGGACTACCCTTGTCTATAATTCCTAAAAAAGAGTGCATAATGCATTGTCGGCCATGTCTAGAGCTTTTAATGGCTAGATTTTTCACTTTGATTCGGAAATAAGAAATTATATTGTATTGAAATGAATTGTACACTAAACACCTCATTGCGTGGCCAAACCTATCGAATATTGAAAATTCGTGATTGTAGTTGTCGTTATTCTGTTTCGGTCAATTCTTGTGATGGAATGTACGGCAGAATTAACCACTAACAAAGATGCAGTACAACTTAATTAGGGTTTAGGGTTTAAGGAAGGTTATCATGTAGAGGTGCAAACATAATTTTGCATTTGCTAATTTCTGTCACTGACAATGAGAACAGACTCTCTCTCAGTCGATTCCCCGTCTATCGAATACCTCTATTAATTGGACTGTGTTTCCAATTCCATTGCAATGCTCTGGGATTGGATTGACTTTTCACTTTTCGAACTCCCCTTGTACGGAACCAATTTCCGTGCTTGCATGTGTTAGGTGTTTGTAATATAAATATGTGTTTGATCCTTACCACAGGCTGTATTCCTATCCATGGTTGCGGGCTGGATGACTCAACACTCAAGCAATTTAAAGAGTGTGGACTTTAATAATTCCGGTAAAACGTGGACGGGCACCGACTTCGTAGCCTCTGTGAGCCAAGCTGGAATGACTTCTGCTTTATTCGAAAGAATCCAGGTATTTTCATAACTTTATTCTAAATACTGAATAGATTTGTTTTTTATTATTTTTATTGCAGCGATTATTTCTGGAAGGAGTTTCTTGGCAGCAATTTTTTCCTACAATTATGTGGGCCCATTTTAATTGCTTTTTTTACTTGCAGACGTTCTTCAAAGCGATCATGGCTCAGCGTGATCTCGAAATGGAAAAAGCGAAAGAACGTGGTGGAAGTCGTTTCGCGTTAGATAAACCGACAATAACTTCCGCAACGATTTACGTTAGCGAGACAATTCTGAGAATGTTCGATTATTTGATTCGGGAAGGAGGGCGCCAAGTAAATTTTGATTTCTATATTTTACATATCTTTTGTATAAAGTATTACCGTAAATTACTGAATAACTTCCGGGGCTACAATAGACGCCTGGGTTCAAATAAACGAGGGATTTTCTCCATTACGCTTATGGAGAAAGTGCTGAAAGTCTGCGACTTTTGATATCGCCCGATCGTTTAATCGGTCATTTACGTCGTCAATTCTCTAACTATTGTATTGAAAAATATTTTTTCATTCAGTTCAATCTAATTCTTCTTTCTGCCCTTTTCAGCGTGATGACTTCCGATTAGCACTTCTCAAGTCTATTAAACGACGAAGAACTGAGCGGAGAGGAGTTTCCGCTTCTCAAGAAACGTTATCATTAAATTTCTGGTGTCTCAATCCTGCGGTTGAGTTTGTTGTAAGTGCTTTGTAAATTATTCGTACGATTAGTGGTGCTCATATTTCAGGTGGCATAATATTTATTTTTTGATCCATCTCTAGGAGATCAAGAACAAGGCGCATTGTATAATTCTCACGTCTGGGACATTGTCACCAATGACGTCATTCCAAACTGAACTAGGAACTAAGATGCCGATACAACTTGAGGCTTCACACATCATTAATCCCGACCAGGTGCATAATTGGTGGTCATGACTGAAATTCTTTGAATTTCATTCAATTAACGTATTTTAACTTGTTACAACCTTTGTGGAGTGCAATTTTTGTACGCATGTCGTTTCTATTTGTGTTCAGAACCTGCCGAAGTCTTTCCCTTGAAATCTTTTTCTTTTATTTCCGTATTTTTTTAAGTTGAATACTGGCAGGGATTTTAGTTTTGTAGACATGTCCTAAAAGATTGTAATGGACATTTGTTCCATCAAATTTTAATATGTTGTGTTCGTTCTTTCACTCTTTTATACAAAAATATGTTCTTGGGACTAGTTCTTAACATTCGCCATTATTTAACTCCTATTATACTTTTTGTAGATTTGGGCCTCAGTTATCAGCAGAGGACCCACTAATGTGAGTGTTAACGGATCTTATCGGAATGCTGAGTCGCTTCAATATCAAGATGAGGTTGGACGCCTAGTTTATGACGTCTGTTCTACGATGCCCCATGGTATATTGTGCTTCTTCTCATCATACAGAGCTATTGATATATTTGTCAACAGGTGAGTAAATTCACATACTCTATGGTATTTTTTCATTCTTTGGATTTTTGTATATTTGTAATAGATTTACGAAAATGCGTCGAAATTGTTAATGCTTTATTGCGATGTATGTAATTCTGGACTAGGTGGACCCTTACTAAGAAATGGGACGAGATTAGCAAATTCAAGCGAATTTTCCTGGAGCCCCGGACTGGTCCGAAAGATTTTGAAGAAGCTATAGGAGATTATTACATATCTGTGGAGGACACCAAGGTTGTTTGACTTAATAAGCTCTTAATTTAACTTATGGTTTATATTCAGAGCTCTTGATCAATTCTCTTCACACATTTCCTGCGCTATTATATTTCGTTTCAATTCCAGGAGTAAAAATTTTTAAATGGTAGGTCCTGGAAGGATATGAGTTAACCCACCTTTCATTCTGAGTGTGGTAACGTAATCATATTAATTCTAATTCTAACTCCTGGCTCGTATAATTTTGTCTCAAGTGGATTTTGTGTTCATTTGGTTATAAATTCACTAGGTGAGGGGATAATCTCTTTATTTCTTAACTTTCTCTTTCGTAACTGACATATTTATTTATTTCTTCAATACTCACGAGCTGTCAGTTATGAACAATCGCACATAAATTATAATATCACATGAAAAATATCTTAAAGATTTACTGAGTTTTGAAAATACAAATTCTTGTACAAAGCAGATTTTCCACGAGTGATTATTTGTTCATTAATAAGCATAATATTTGTATTTATAGGACTGTGAGGAGGGATGTCAGAATGGTGCTTTATTCTTGGCAGTTTGTCGCGGTAAAGTCAGTGAAGGTTTGGACTTTGCTGATAACAACGCTCGTGCAGTTATTTGCGTAAGTTCCGGTTCAAGACCAATAATAACATTATGTACATTTTGACGAGTGTAATTAGAAAGAAACTAATTAAATGATAGGTCGGAATACCCTTTCCGAATGCCCGTGATATGCAAGTTGAGCAGAAGCGGGCGTACAACGATAAGAATCGCCATCTTGGCCTCCTTTCTGGGGGTGATTGGTATGAGGTTCAAGCTTTCAGGTAGTTAACCAAGATTTATTTATTACTTGAATATATCCTGTGCATGATTTTAAATCTTACACCTTGTTTTTCAAACGTAGAGCTTTGAATCAAGCACTTGGGAGATGCATTCGTCATAGAAATGATTGGGGAGCAATATTTTTGGTGGATGACCGATACGTACAAACTCCGCGTTACATTTCTTGCCTTTCAAAATGGATCCGTTCATCGGTAATTATATTGTTTTATTAATTCAATTAATTATACTAGTGTGGATTTGAACTTCTTTTGAACCTTTGTTCATGATTTGATTTACACTTGATCTTATCAAATAACTGACGTTGTGTATGGTTGAATTCTGATGAGGAGTATTCCTGTGCTATTTGTTTGATATAGTATGTATGGTTATCTAGAAGTCCGCGTAGTCTTTTCTAACACCTAACGATGGATCAATTGAGACTAGTTCTTCTTGTTTTAGGAAATGTTATGATTGATTTGTTAATAAATAATCTTGAATCTTGAATATAGTATGTATGATTATCTAGAAGTTCATGCAAGTCAAAATAGTCAAATGTAATTTTGCTTTCACGAATTCTACGTTGTAACCCGCAATAGCATTGTCTCTATAATGATGATTTTAATCTATCAGTTAATTGAATTTTGTTCATATTGTTCGTGCTGATTATTTTCCGACTCCGATTTTTTAACTCTGTTGTGACTTAGGATGTGATAAGGAATGCGTGTGTGTGTGTATATGTGTGTTTGATTCTGCCTAAATTAATTGGTACGAACTATTCCTATTTCAGGTTAAATCTTACAATGGCTGGCAAGATGCTCTGAATAGTTTCACAATGTTTCGAGATAATATGAAAACCAGATCTGCACTCATCGCACCTACAATTTTTGACAACGGGTTTAATGACGACACAGCCAGTACACAAGTGTCTGAGATATCTAGTACTCAACAACTCAACACAAGTACTGGGTGTAGCAAAGACGATCCTATCCAATTGGAGTCTGACGAAGAGCGATCTACTACAAGTAATAATAAATCACTACTGAATAATAAAAATGGAGCCGCTCCTGCGAAAGCATCCACGCCCAAACAAAGACGTGGACACTTAAAGAAAATGTTTTTCTAAATACCCGTAAGTGTTTCTTAACGTATTTCTTTGCTTTTGATTATATTGGCAGTCAACGGCTGCGTGTTTTGTGTTATTTTATTGACCATGCAAAATGCCAAGTATTATTTGTACCCTACAGTTATGAGAAGAATTCGACAATAATAAAAAAAACTCATTTTATTGGAACTACAATTTTATTTTATTACAGATTTAAAATGATCTGCGATCACATTTCAACTAAAAAAATTGAAATGGGTGATCTTGTCATTATTTCTAGGAACTTCTGAGTTATTGCTCGAGTATTCATTTTTTTCAAATATAATGTCTGATGGCTCTTGATTTAGCATTGAGACTTTACCTAATAAGGAGTCAGGGGAAGTGGCTTTTAAATTCTGTAAGTGTTCTGGAGGTTTGAAAACACCATCTACATCTGACTTGGAAATTTGTACATCTTGTTCGGATGGCTTCAAGTCTTTCCCGGAGTCAAAACGCTTAAATCTTGTCCGGAATAAAAGTTCCCCCGTAAATAGGAATATTGCTAAACAGAGTCCAATAATTATGATAAAGAATGCAGTTCCAGTCTCATAGAGACTCATTCCGACGAAGGCATCATTTCCTTTTGAACACGCCGCTTCCACGCCCCACCATTTTTTCAAAAGTCGATTCATTTGTCCAGATTCACGAATTTTGGCCACCCTATAGTTCAAATTGATTTACAAGAAAAAATGTTAATAATTCATTGAATAGATTGAACATTCTTAAGCTTTGCGTATTTTAAGTCTATCTAAACAGTAGAGATCCTGACAAAGTGCTTCAGAAGTTTAGCGTGGGAAACCAGAAGCCAGTCTTATAAATGCGTCGGACATTTCGTTCTCGTACAATAGGTGTAGTTGCATTCGTGCTCCCAGTGAAGCTTATTTCTTGCGACGTTTAGCGTTTCTCGACGCTTGACTTTTGTTAGTTCGGTAGAAACAATTTTTGCCGGATTTTTCAGGATAAAACAAGCATATCGTTTTTCTCATCACTTAGTAGCCGTTTTTTTAACTTGAGGAACTGTTGTTAGAAATTTTGACAGTTAGAATAGTTATGTTCAATCAAACTTAATACTTCATGCAAAAACTCAATTTGCTCTCACTTTCAATGACATTCCCAGATTTCGTAATAATTGATATGTAGAATGTATATAATGATGCAATTAACTGCTCTATTCCACGACTCAGAGTATGAGACCCAGTGTTTCTGAAACTACTCTAGAGAACATCGTCAACTACGAAGAGAATGCTGGAATTTTGACATCAAAACTGGGTCATTTTTAACCTACGAAAGGAATAGGACTGAAAGGATGAAGAGAGGCCTCTTGACAATTCTATTTTCATAGCCAGTTATCATCATCATACACTGCATACTCCTTAGGGCATAATAATAATAAAACGTGTACTAGAAAAACTACTACTGTAGACTGTAGAGTTTTTATACCTGTGAGAAATTGCAGCAGCAAACGGAAGGTTCTTTTGGTAGCCCATATAGCCAAATCCTGGAAAGTATTTTCCCGGGATCCATGTGAAAGAGCAATTTCCTTTCACCATGAAACTCGGAACCAAATCACTCGTGAAAAAAATGTACTTTTCGTTGTACACTCTATCGATTCCTTCTTTAAATCCACCCACAAATCTAGATTTGTCTTCTGCTAAACTCTTTGACAAAATGTTCATCTCTTTTTCTGGTGCATCCTAGAAGGGTAGGTACAAAAGTCAAAAGTCATTCATTCAATTTACTTTCTTTATTTACTTTTATAATGTTTGAATTGGGTTTGAATGAAATCCAGGTGTTTGTTTGAGCTCCAGAAATCATATCAACGTCACGAGTTAACGTAATCTCAATAATTTAATTCTATGGATAGGTCACTCTCATCCTCAGTTATCTTACATACGTAGATATGGAATATCTAACGTTAAGAGTTTTAGTACTAGCTGCAAAGCATGGATCATTTTAGCCGCAGTGGTTTGTCAGAAAAGTCAAACCGCTGATCTTGCTATTCTTCCTTAAGCGAATGCTGAGAATGAAATGATATTAATTACCCGAACTCTATCCTGGAATGAGGATCCTCTGACCAGTCCAATTTTCCAGTGTGAGTTCACGACTGCTTCATATAATGAATTGAATGGAAGTGTTTCAGTGGTGGCGGCCAAGAATGATGTCAGGCGAGCAGTGTAGCTGGCATAGATGACAACGGCTAGGACCCAAAATGACCCAAGCACAATACGGCTCGGAAATTTTCTAAAATATGAATGCCCTTCCATTCCTAAAATAAGAAAACACAAAATACCATAAAATGCTCTGGTTAAGTGCTATCAGTAATAACGATGCATAAAATAGGTTCTTGGAGTGACCTTGTTGAAGGAAACAACAGAAAAGTAGAGAGGCAGAAGTGAGTGGTGTTGATTCCAAGACATCGTAATGAGTGAATACCATCAAAGTGACAACGCCGAGGAAAATCGTGAATGGAATTGCGAACCAAACGTTCCAATGAAATGGTGACACGAAACTGTCCCATTTTAATTCAGTGACTTCAAAATCTCTTCGGATGAGCAGTCGAGTCTACATTTGAGGAAAACGTCGAGAAATAGTGAAACATATAGGACAATAACAAATTCACATTTCAAAAACAAAAACATTTCATCTCGCCGGATTTGCAAAACCTATATTTCTGTACATTAGCAGTGTAGAAATATAATGAACGCAGATATGAATGTTATGAAAGATAGACTCATTTTCAAATAATTAATTTTATTCTGCCGGGTTAATGACCGAGAAAATTGATTCGTTGAAACTTGGCCAAACTACTGTAGTGTACTACTGACTACTCGTACTAGGTCAACCATTCCATTTCTTGGCAGACAAAACGTTGTCATACGTGTGTAACACTCATATCTCAATGTCAACTAATAATTGTACTCACCGAACTCCGCTCTACGGGTGGGGAGAAATCCATAACTTGTTTTCTTTGAGGTGTCAAGCTGAACGACATGAGGGCCATTTCGGCTTCCTAAATAAGTCAAACATTATTTTGCTACATCTTTTCTAAGATTTCAAACAACACATGGAGTATTTACATTCGGCGGTCCCTCTACTTAACTTTACAACTCGAAAACAAATTTCACTGGATAAAAAATTAATACGATCGCATCGGTTCCCTTTGTACATCTTTGTTTGGTTTGAATAAGTTCTCCCTTTTTTTAAATCATTAACGCATAAATCTTTCGTACGAGTAAATACAGTATGTCATCATCTATTGTGGTGTGGTAGTCGGTGGGCATCGTAAAATGTCATGCTAGAATTTTATTTGCGCTTGTGAAAAATAATAAACTAATTTTTTCTTAAGAAACTCCCCGTTAATTTTAACGTAATTTAATTGTGTTTATTTTATATGAAATGACGAAGGACCTTTCTCAAGAGCATTCCAACCATTCCCGACCAGTTGCCGGGTGAAACCTCTACACCGAAACTTCTGTCCGATGGCTCGATAAGTACATATCTGGAAGTAAACATAAATTTAGCACTTTGATTGGCCGAAGCCGAATGATTAACATGGCGGCTTCTGAGAGTGTAAATATTTATTCCGACTGAAATTACTTGAAATTTAAATACAAGCTGAGAGAGTCCAGAATGTCCGGTAAATAGCCGCGTAACTTGACTGCTCCAGACGTTTGATTCCGATCAAGGTAGACCACTGGATTCCCCTGTAAAATTTATTGTTTCAGTTGGAGATAAATACCCATTTCTTTCAATTAATTTTTTCCATAGGAATTGGAATTTGCAATTACAGATTCAATGAAATATTGTAGATATTTCTAAGTCTTCCACGCTCCCTCGACTTATTTAATTTGGTTCCAATTAAGCCAGGCAATTTACGTAAGTTGAAAATGAATTCAATTCCAATTGAGACCTTTGGAATATTTTTTATCATAATGCACGGTACGGTAGACTTCCCTATTACAATTATTGTACATGCACGAGGTAAAGCTCTGCCGTATAATTAACTAATTAATGGAATAATGAGCATGTCTGGCCCGATAAAGAACTAGTTTCGAAGCGTGACTAGAGAATCTGCATTAGCACAGTAGTGCACGTTTGTATCCACTGAATTACGCATTGGAATGAGATTCTGACAGTGACAACAGTGACAAGGTGACAACCTACAATTATATTCTGTGAGTATGACGGATACAAAGGTACGAACATTTTGTAACTCAAGAAATGTTGTACTTCTGTGGACTCTGCGTGAATATTAATTCGAAATCTCTTTAAAAAAATTGCAATAATTGCAAATTAGAGAAGAAATGGTAAACTCGTTGGATTTGTGATCTTTGATAAATTCCAAAACGCTTAATGCAAACATTTCATTAAATTTTGCTGTGTAAATATATTTCTTTAAATCTACGCAAATTGTAAGGGATTTTGTGCAACCATTAGCACTTCCGTTCCGCTCCGTCCTATTGTAGCCATGAACTTGACTTCAGTTCAATTCCTTGTGTTGTGTTGTAGTCATTTTTATATGTATATGTACTTGTACGCATTAGCTTCTGCTTGCATGACTACATTCATTGAATGCAAACGCATGAATGAAATACATTAATGTTTGCATTTTCACACGTCTGAAATAGGAACGCGTGCTTCACAGTCACACTTAACGCAAGTCGTGCCAATTTTGTTGAAACATGAGTCCAAATTGACACTTTCCTGTCACTTGCTGACATAAATGTGCGTAAAACATTGTTTCGCATCCCGTTTGATTAATTTGGGCTCTGGCTCTTGTTTGATTTTAAGATCCAAACTTTTTTAGGAATCCTGTTGAAATTGAATCACCCACTGATGAACCAATGTAACCTTAGTTCTATTGATGTGGTCTTTATGTGTAAAAGTTGAATCTGAATCTGAATCCGTTACCAAAATGTTGACCTCCGGGAATATATGCTTACCTCAGTGGAAGTTATCCGAATTAATTTCCCCTGAAAATCATTAAGTCCACGTAACCTCGTGGTTTCAATTTGAACACCCTTAACGGCTGACCAAGTTCCAAGGAAATGTGGAACTGGATCTGACGACGTCGCAAAACCAAATATTTCTTCAATCCTCACAATTTTTGAATTATTGCTCCCAAAATATCCTAATGTCCATTTATAGTTTGTGTTTATTGCAGGAGAGAATTGTTTCTCTATAATGTCTCTGGACTCATTCCCTGCCAAGATAAGAATTGTACGAGCAGTTTCATGATGATTTAGAAAATAAGGTCTTGTAGTTTCATTGGGAGTAGGCTCTAAAAAATGTAGAAAAACAACAGGGTCACTCGCAGAACTTCTCAAATTGTTGGACTTGGCACCTTCTTGTGTTGATTTGGTGTCCGATTCTACAACACAAATAGTTTGCAAACCCACAGAACGTATTAAAGTCTCACGGAAATACTCACAAACGTGTGGGTGAATTGTTTGTGGAAAAACTAGTTTTGCCTTAGACCACCGTTTAAAATCACTGAAACTTCCCAGGAAATCACAATAAAGTCGGGCTATCTCTGTGGGTGACTCAGTTGGGGTGGTTGAAACTTGAGATTTTGCCATAAACTCAAAAACTGTGTCATTTCTACTCGGTATGTTTGTTGATTTTTGGAGTAATTCTGCAACCACCACCGGGGAAGAATTGTGTTGAATCAACATAAGAAAAACAATGAGCTGGAGATGGAAATGTGGAAAATTAGTGATAGTGAAGTCAATAGATGAAGGTTTTTGTGGTAATAAAATCATTTCAGATAAATACACAGTGTGTACAAAATTATCCCAGTAGCGATGAAAAGGAAACTATTCTTGCTGGTTACAGATTTCGGAAAACCACCATGTCCACCAACCACCATTAGAATAACGTAATTGCTATGACTCAGGTTGAATTGTTTCTGGTAATGCTACTAATGTTGCTCGTAATTTGAGCAAATAAAAAATAAAGATTTTCGACAAACTGCCACCCAACATATCGGTTGTTTGTGGAGAAGGTCAAAATATGTCGGGTTTCCTTCAAACGTCCAGTGACAACTGAACAGAAAATGCCCACTTGGGGTCTGAATAAAAGAAAGGAGTGAAACTTATCTTTCATTGTATTCGGCTAGACTCGTAAATAATAACCAACGATTTGGATTTTATTCTTCACGGTATTTCTTCACCTGAGAGAAAGTGGGGCTGAGACGTAGTACCTGGCGGCACTACTTTTCGGTAGCAATTCTTTGTGTATCAAATGAATGAGCTTGATTGATGGGTTTTGGCCACTTCGAGTTTTCATAATGCATAGATGAACCGAATTTTTGGTGAATCCAATTCACAAAACTCATTCAGAACAAGACTAGACAATTTTTGCTTATTCCCATTCTTATAGCTAAGAATACTACTATGTTGTATGAAATGAATCGAGAGCCAGGTTGGGAAAATTACGGAAAAATGTGGTACACCCCAGTGTTTGTGGCTCCATTCTGTTCTGGAGTCCAAGTTGAATACGATTGTGTTATGTCTGAAAAATTGCACGGGCTAATTTTACCCTTCGAACCAAATATGGGGGTTACGATTACGATGCAATTTCCAAGAATGTTGAATATTTTTCAATGCACAATAAACCTTGACAAATTCAAAGTGAGGTGTTAAGCTGTTGCAACGATTGACTACACAAAATGTCATGAATAAATCCGCTTTAACCTCTGAGTTTGACGTCATCATCGTCTTCACGAATAATTTTTATTTAGTCTTCAGTTCCATCAAATATATTTGCCTAAATTTCTTAAACATTTACAACACTTACACTACATACAGTAATCTTAAGTTTACGTACACTACTTTACATACACCAAGATTTTCCAGACTGCTGTCTTTTCCCAGGTCTTTCTTACTACACAGAAACTGTACCGGAAACAAGCCTTTACGTGCGTACAGTTACGACAGAATTTTGCTCAACCGTTGCTTGAGGATTGTTTTGGCAGTTGAATCAATTCTTACATCAGCCAAGCCAAAAAAAAGATCGAAGCACAGTATTCCATACAGAGTAACGGTAAGTATAGATAAAATAATGTTTGATTTTAGCATGTCCAATCTAACTACCGCAATCCCTTACTTACGTAACTTCACTAGAAAGCTCCTAGCAGCACTTAACATTAGAAAGTTCGAGTGTTCTAACGATAAGTCAACATCGTCAAGTTTGAGTGTCGAGTTGTACCAAGTAAACATTTTTTTAAACGCGTCATTCTTCTATAGTCTCTCGTCCATTTCCCATTTCAACACTTATGACCCACCAGTTTGTTCTAACAAATTATACTATGCACTCAATTAAACGTTGTTGAACTTTGGAGTACTTAGTTGGTATTTGTGGGTGGGTGGCTATGCGTCCATTATCGCTTGGCAAATCTTAACCCTACATTCGCCATTCGTCCATGTGTCAAACCTTCTCTTCAGACAATACGGCACATCTACGACACATTTTTGAAAAGAAAGTACACAAACTCTTTTTGTTTGGGTTTTACGATTACGTACGCTTCCCTGGGATTTGATTGAAAGGACACCGCCCGCGCCCGGTTAAAGATTTTCACACAGAGGTAAATCCGAACCATTTTTATTCTTAGGAATGAAGCCGGAATATGTTTATTTTTGGTATTAATATGCACTAGGCAAGCAAATCTCATAAATCAATCTGAATCAATAGTAATGAACTTAATCCGTACTCTTTTTCTTACAATCACATCACAAGAATGACTCCTTATTACACCGCAAAGTACACTACACACTAAGCCGCCATTTGATACCGGATTTCTGGTTTCAGCCGAACATGTTATAATATTTTATAGTATTAAATATACACTGATACAATATACATATACATATACATACATTACACTTACATTACACTGATCATCTTAAACCTTCAATTAGTGTTCAACTAATTGAGTCCTCAAGCTCGTTCGTAATACATGATACACACAGAGTAAGTAAGTAAGCACACATGGGCACGGTTATGTTTATTTATATTGATTCTGGGCAAATACTTTCTTTCTCTTCAGTCTTCGGAGGGTACAAGAAACACCCCGACGCATAGGTCAAAATAAATGGAATTATTAACTGCAGTCGTCACTGACCTGACAATTGACAATTGACATCCAGTAAAATTAAAGGGCAGTGTAATAAAACTCTAATCGTTTTTTTTTAATATTGGAATTTAATCAATGAAATGAATTGTGGATTTTGTGACACGAGTTAGAATAATGTGGCGTATGACATACAGTACAGTACACTTTGTGTATTAAGTATTTGGTTTCCCAAAAATTAATTTTAAACCATGAACGTGTTAAGATTTGAGTGTTGTATATTTACTACTTAAAATCACAAGGAACATTAAATATGACACAAGAATTTTTTTTTTAGGATAAGAGAGACACATGTCATATTTTAGTCTTATCTGTTTCTGGACAAATAAATGAATAAATAAATGTCACAGGAGGACCCACAGTCACAGAGACAGACAAGACATCACATCTTGTGTGTCGTCACCTTTGATCCAAAAACTCCCTAAACTTAACATTGACTCAACCTATGCATGTACGTTGTTGTATTTTTTTATAGATTTTTTTTACTTGCTCTTACAATTTATTTCTCCTCCTTAAACTTGACATTAACCTTTAAATGACAATAATTCAATATTTTGATACTCAACTTAAATTAGCACTGTAGTCGTGTCATTCATACATTAATATTAAATATTTTGATCAATGAAACACGTGGGTTCATTTATGAAGCTGCTTAGTTGATTTTATTTTATTTTATTTTTATTTATGTCTCTTAATACTGGGAAAGTCGAGACGTTTTTTGGACTAGTTACATACAATCAACTATTGGGTACCTCTCATTTCTGAAGACATGATTTTAATTATGTATGTATCACTCACGAGATGCTGTCACGATTACGTACGTTACTTTACTTACATTACACTCAGATTACATTTCGGTCGATTTCCAGAAAATTGTACCATTCATGAGCGATACTCATGGGCCTTAACTTGTCGTAAATATCAACATATGAGTTTCATACTCTTATGTATTCTTATAATCTCATTACATCTCAAACCCCCATTTAGAAATCACGAAAAAGTTGATGAGGTGACTTAAATACAATATACAGCGCCAACAATAGTAAAAAATAAAATGGCACCACATTTGAGAAAATCCTTCCAAGCACAAAAATACATAAGAAGCAACTTGAAAGAACAAAAATTAACTTAATAATTCATACATTTAACTCTGAAAAAGAAACTCACATTTGTAATCAAATATTTGAGGTAGAAAAAAAGAGATATGGATGGACAACATGTACAGTATATTGTGATTATCGTAGACATCCGGGGTCTATCGTTTTCACAGTAACTTCTTGTACTTCTAGACATCTAAAATCTTACATTTCACTCATCAGCCTTAGATTTCTAGACGTACAAGAAGTTACTGTAAAAATAATTGACCCCCTTGTGTCTACGATTAATATATACACTACTTACGTTGCAATTTCCCTGAAAAGAATTGAAATTAATTATAAAATGCAAAATGGCAGTTTGTGGTCAAAATAAACCCCGATTAGAATGCGAATGGGTATCAAATTAATTAAGGAATACAAGGAAAGCTAATACAATCCATTTGTTCGCCAAAAACTCATTGACCCTTGACCCACTGGAGCCGGCCGGAATATTTACATTCACATTGCTCTGGTGTGATTGAGATGAACTTTCAGTACGAGTGTCTGGACTATGAAGACTTGCCAAATCTTTATCGCTAATAATTTCAGCTGCCTCAGATTCTTGCTGGTGATGCTTTCCCTTTTCCTTTTTAGATTTCTTTCCGCCCTTCCTTGGAGATTTGGTTGTCGTCGTAGTTGTCGTTGTAGTTTCCTCTGGGGGACAATTGAATTCCTCCACGGACAAAGACATTATATTGACCTTGGGCGGAATGACTTGAGTGCCCAAAGTGTCATCATCATCTTCATCCTCATCATCATCGTCCACAAGAATCACGGGCATATTCTTCCGCATTGCTTCATCTCTCCGAAGATGATAAACTTTTTGTGGAAATTCACATTCTGTCTCATTCAGATGTTTCCGAACACTCGTACTCGCTGTGTCTCCCCAAAGTCCCTGGAGCCATAGGATTCGACAATCACATTTGAAGTGATTTCCTGTAAATGAGTATCAGGAATCATGATCAGATCAATACATAGTACCACAACTCAAATGAATCAAGGGTGGTTCATAAATTCTCACACCACTGCCTCTTATAACGTACAGACTAAAAATGAAAATGGGATTTATGGTACACCCTGTACATCGTTAAATTTTAGATCACAATCACAGTAATCAAATGTGATGAAGGTCTGCAGAATTTATTGCCTGATCTACTCGTGAAGGCACGCATGAGAGAGAAAAACACACACACATTTGTCATTTGATTTTTATTTACGATGAGGAAGAAAACCAAAGGAAAGATTATCAGTTTCAGTTACAGTTCAAATTGAGTTATTAGTTGACAGAGAAAAGATAAGTGTAGTTAGTTAGTACTGTACGGGTCGAAATGAATGTCTTTAGCAATTTGAAGTGGAGAAGAGGGTAGTGAATGAGATGAGATTAAATTTATGCCAAGGGTTTGTTTGTCAACATCTCTTTCACTCATGCACTCATTCAGCATGGAGGAGTCTCAATCTCAATCATTCCAAAAAACATGACATTATGCCAAACCAAAGAAAAAACATTGTAGGATGTTCATTGATGACTACTTAGAAATTAGTGATTTAGAAAATGAGCCTATTTGTATGTCTTGTGTGATTGCACTGCACTGTGTAATAAAAAGTCAAAGCAAATCAATCAAATGACAAAGCCCGTATTATGAATGTGTGCATGATCTTTTTTATAAAAATAACCATGAAAGTCTTCACGTGAATAAATTACTCAAGGATGTACTAAGAAAAATGGTTTCTTATTAGGCCTAGCAAATCAATCGTCTTAAATAAATGAATCCAAAGTAAAGAATCAAAGAAGCAATTCAAGAGGACGAAGAAAATGAGAAGAGCAGAAGAATCAATTTGCCTTTCAAAATCAGTTTCCGAGCCTCCCGATTTATAAATGCCTTGGCAGCCTTGGACTGTCTAGAATTATTTCAGAAAGCCCTGCAAAAACTTATGCTGGACAACTTTGTAGGAATTACAATCTTGCAATGTAGTGAAAGCATGTATCCCCTGGTAGAAATTGTCATTTATCGAAGCGACCTTAGATGGATGACCGCTTGACCGTATTTTATCTAAATTACTATTGCATGGTCTCGATAGTGCATTTTAATCGTATCAGTGAAGATTTTGCTCATTGACTCGGCATAAATAGTCATTCCTTGAAGAGATTTATTTCTATAATTGTTAGGATTACTTTTTTTGAACTTGAAGAAGCGATTGCCGACTGCCGCACAGAGCTAACTGGGGCCGACGAAGCGTTTATGATTTATGAGCGGAGCGGGTAGTCCTGGTACAGAAGTAGTAAAAAAAGCCGCGCGATAAGAGAAATGGCTTTTCGACTCTGCTTGCTTTAGCTTCCTTGTCCATTTGGAATCATTTGATACGTTATAGATACATCCAAGGCATTCACAGAGTACAAAGTACAATCAAAACAAAAGGGGTGTTTTAGATACATGTAGATCTGACAGAACAGAGTAAAGTCAGAAAAAGAGTAAAACGATCCTCTAGTAGTAGTAGAAATCTTAGAGGGTTGCATTTGTATCTATTACAGATACAGACGTGCGTAAATTTTTGTGTGACTGACGACTGTTTACCCAGTCAGTTCTTTCCTTAATGTATATAAACCAATAATAGGGGAGACAAGGAAGGAACCAAATATACATGAAGGGTGAGGGAAGAGAAAGTACAAATTACATCTGCAGAGTCCCAATTATGTATTCGTTTGTGCAATTTTAAGAGTTTTATGATAAACTGTCAGTTCAAGTCCACTTTATCCGTCAAAAAACTTATTTTCAAAATCTGCGTCTACTGATCCCGGAAACTTATACGGAAAGCCCACTTATCGCACATCCAAAATTAAGCGAAACCAGTTTTTTTATATTCACGGTCCAACGTTAATCGATTTTTATCAACCAAAGATACCCTGTTTGTTCTTGACGTATTGAGACAATACACACGGGGAACCTTGTGCATGGACAAAGTACGAAAAGTTTCGAAATAACTGATCCCACAATGGAAAAGGATAAAACTTAGCAGAAAGTCGTAAGCTGTATGAATCGGATTTTTATTCAAAAAGAAAAGAAAAGCGAGAGAAATAAAATAAATTATTCTGAGGCTTACCTCCCAACATGAATTGTATGCTTGTCAAATTTACAAAGTTGACGTAGAATGGTGCAATCAAGTCCTTGGTAAAAGTCTCCAATTCATTACTCCTCAAGTCCAAGAAATGTATTTTAGAACAATGATGAAAAGTTCCAGGGAAAAATTCCACAACTTTATTATCCTTGAGGTTGAGTCTGTGCATTTGTTTGAGACCAGAGAAAGCAGACGGACTCACTGATACAATATTATTTCCCAATAAATCCAGATCTTCCAGACTCGACAATTCAGCAAATACATGATCTCCTAAGACATGAAAATAATAAAAAAAATAGTTATTACACACACACGACTACAATATTAACACTGGCCGAATTCGACACACGAGTTAAGTTTCTATTTATTGAAGTACAAAGACAAACATTTGAGAAAACCTCAAAATACTCACCTAAAAGTTCAATCACGTTGTACCGCAAGTCCAACCGTTTAAGCTTCTTGAGCCCAGAGAATACTTCCCGAGCAATGACAGACAAATTATTATTCTGGAGTTCCAATTCCAAGAGGGCTCCCAAGTCCTTAAGGGCTGCATCATGAATCACTTGGATACTGTTATGACTAAGGGCTAGGGAGGTGAGGTTATCCAACTTGACGAACACTTCCCTCTGAACTTCAATAATATGATTGTGAGCCAAAGTAATAGCTGTCAGATTTGACAAGTAAGCAAATGAGAAAGGACTGAGTATTGAGATCATGTTGTCTTCAAGACTAATTTCATTCAAAGAACTGGAATTGGAGAAAGCCCAAGACGGAAGGACATCCATTTGTGCCATTCTAATTTTGAAATAAAGTAATTCTTCCATTTTAGAAAATATGAAGCCAGGGAGTGCGTAGTCTAAAATTCTTGGTGGTCGGATGATCAATTCAAAAGATTTAGCACTCGTCAAACTCGCAACTGCTGACCACTCTTCATTCGTAGGTTTGGATTGTCCATACAATTGACAGTTAATGATATCTGAATCCTTAGGGTCATTTGTATTGCAAGTACAATAAATAAAATTTGTCTCAAATTCACAAGGATTCATGCTAGTCGTAGTAGTGGCCAAGACAGGTGATAAATTGATGAGGAGTAAACTCAAGAAGATCAGTTGTGGGAATAACCGGGTACGGTGTCGAGTTGAGGTTGTCCCTTTCAAAGATCTTCGGAGGATGGCCATTTTTTTCACACCGTAACTGTAAGTCTCCAGCCGACAACCTGCGATCACAAAATACAAAAGACTAATGACTCACTGATCTTTTCTTTCAGTTCAATTTATTATCACATTTCAAAAAAAACTACAACTACAACTACTACAACTACTGACGAACTCCTCGCAAACCACCCACCCATTCTTGTCCGCGCAAAAACATTCGTCATTCTATTCCGCTTACCTCCTCCTCGTTTATCTGTCTGGAGAGGAGTACTCGTAACCTTACAATATAAACAAGCCAAACCTAAACTAAACTCTACAGATTCTCGCGTCCCATAATAATCATTCGTCAATCCGTTGAAAATGCATCATGGTTTTTTTTGTACATTTAGTTCCGGACTTGGGTTAAAGTTTTAAATGGGTGGGAGTACAGTGCAGTGTGTAGATGAGTGATAATTGTTCTTATGGCGTGTGTCAGTTCAAATAGATTAGATGTATTGTATATTGCATCGAAACACCTTGAGACTACAGGGTCCCACGTATCCATTTTCACCCTTGGTGTTTGTAGCATTGTACTTTCTACAGACGACAAACCTGATTGTGGGACCCTGAAAAAGTTACAGGCTACAGGGTGGAAATAACTCAGGATCCGATTATCATGTATCTCCTGTTTAGTTTTCATGCATGCCGTTCCATTGCATTCCTCGTACATCATACTTCAAGTCCGAGTAATAAACAACCACAGACCCTAAATGGTATTTTCTAAATAATGTGGAACAATAAACTTCCCCCTTTTTTCCCTTGCCTTGCCCAATAACTTGAAAGTCATCCGGAATCGGATGGACGTAAGGAACCGCGACCACCCTTTCTCCGGCCAACTGGGTTTTGGAAGTTTAGAATCCGGAAGGACCACTAGTGGAGTAATTGACCCGTCATTAATCCTGTATAATATTATACGTACTCTTTAGTGGGGAGGGCAATTCATTCATTTATCCTTGTAACCGGAAAACATCTTGTCTACATTTTTTTCCCTCTTGAGAGTTGTATTGAGTTGGGAAACACGTTATAGATATGGGAACACAATTTTCTGAGTTTCTCCGGTCAGACTGGTGCAATATAATTTAAGGGGCGCTATTGTTGGACCAGCCATGAGATTCTCCGAAATATTTACACCTTCGATTTATTCTGCCTCTACCAAGTTTGGCTTCTTTAGTGGAAACCTTTGTCCTGGGTTTTGCTGTGCCAATTATACGTAGCCAATTTTAGAAATCTCATTTACTCGACATGAACATCTTGACGGAAACAGCGCTAGTTCATAAAAATGAATCAGGGAATGACCTCATCTGTTGTTCTTATTGACTAAGAAATCCCAATCCCCCGCTATGGTATTTACGATGCAGATTATCTGAGAGAGTGGTTGAAAACAATAATAAAAATTACGCACGGTTAAACAAGACGTATGTAATATCGTAAAATTTGAACACACGTCAAGGTGGGCTGTTTCTTTAAGCAGAATTTCATAACGCTGCTAGTGCTGAATGTAAAAGAAAAAAACGTTTGGTAGGTTTGAATAATATAGGAAGTGATGCCAAGAATAGATGCGGAAATGTGAGCTATAATAATTTAACTGTCACTTTTCTTAGTCTGCATGCCTTTTCCTATATGCCAGTGCTATGTTGACTTTAATAGTTCATTCCTCACACCCGCACCCGCACACTGACCCGACAGCCAAAATCTTTTAAGAGATTCAATTTCAAATAATAAAAAAAATCATCCATGCACCCTTTGAATGTTCACTAAAAATAAAAAAAAGTCCACGTCAAACGCAAACGTTTGCTTCAAGTTTGTATTTCCAACAAATCACACGGTCGTCAGAAAAGGAAGTTAGTCTGTATTAAAAGAAATGGCATGTTCGGCAGTCGTAAGCCAGCAACGGCGGCGACTTGTGACACCCTGGCGTTAAGTAAAATGTGCCAAGGAATGTTAAATGATGACAGATTGCTCGAGTCTGATCCCCTACTACTCCTCAACCCTGTTCCGACGACAAATTCTTCAAAAGTATTTTTTTAAATAGGTGTTAGATTAATTGATCACACTTAAAGTATGGGTGGTTGGGGTGATTAAAGGTTAAACCGACACTTCACTTTCATACAAATAAAACATGTATGTAATTAATACATAAAGCCAAAGCATTGCCATCGATCACCGCCGTGCCTGCAGACGGAGGAGTGAGTGTGATGTTGAACCTATTAAAAAACCATGTTAAAATGTGACACACGAGACAGACGACACTACGAGACTGTCTTGCCTTTCATTAATTAAAGAATGGATTAAATGATAGCCACTCAATTTAACGGGTGCATGGATCCATGGCGCCTGAATAGACAAACATTTGGATTCATGAACTCAATTGAGACATGACCCCTTCAATGTAGTTTGTCTGTCTATTATGAATCGTCATCACGTACATACATCTGACGACAAAATTGAATCTGTCCCGAGAGTCATCACGGAGTGCATTAGTGTCATTGTGTCAAAAAATGTGTAAATTGAGTGGTGAGAAGTTTAGTGGGGGGCCATGAACTTGAAAATTAATACACTAGGACAAAATGTCCTCAACTCACTACACATATACTGTATTCCAGTTAATTTAGTCAGTGCAGTGTCAATCAAAAATTTGACTTAATTAATTCTTGCACTTCAGACTCAGACAAGTGACAAATCATTTCAACTATCCCACGAGTGCATGGGTTGACCCTTCTCTTCAAACATAAGAAAGATGTATGTGTGTAATAGCTGTGCGAGTTTGTCTAAAACTTGTAAATTGTTTATAAAGACCAAAAACGCCTCAAACGGTAAACTTTTAAGACACAGGAATACAGGAGGACGATAATGCATTTTTCTCTTCAACTATTTTTAGCTCTAACAGATTATACCACACCGCGCCTGCCGTTGCATTAAAAATGTGTACGTTTGGAATAATGCTTTAATATTTTCATGCTGTACTAAACCAATATAAAAGAAATAATAATGTTCTATTAACTGGTTGTAAACTTCTCCTGTTCCTGGCCAAATATTATCCCACAATAATGGGCGAGTAAAAAAAATCATGTTTCCAAGGACGTAATATGACCTGCTGGCATTAAATATTAATTAAAAGCAAGATTTCAAAGAGTAAATTAGACATTGATGCAATTCTCATTAGTCTTTCGGCTTTCTGGGTGAAAAGAGGAGCAAAAAGTCCCTGAAAACATGAAACAAACAGAAGAAAGCATAATATGTAAGCATTTAGGCAAAGAACGTTATCAGGTGTGACTCACTCACATTGTACTCTCGTATGTATTAAACAAACATAACAAATCGCACTGACAAGACACCTGCCATTTAATCTTGTAAATTAGCTTTGATGCCCCGAAGTTGAAAACTGGTTCAAAGTCGGAACGTGTGGAGCATCAAAGATTTATGTTACAAACGATAACCTGGATTTATTAATTAGTCCTGTCATCCCTAACCTTGTTTGGTTACATAGAGAAAGAATTTGCTTTTCATTTTCATTTCTACATCGGAAATGACCAATGATCCATCTCACTTCCCGGAATTCTCTAAAGCCTACCAAATGCTGAACATAAAACAACAAGGAAAGGAAACTAAATGTGATTTTATGTAATGTAAATGCCAATACGTGACTTTTTCTGTTCGTCGTAAAGAACATCCCTTGTAAAATTAAATGACTCATAAAAACTATAAATTCTTGTCGAAGACGAAACACGAGCAAAATAAACAAAAATTTAAATAGGTTAGAATGCATGGGCATGTGTACTTACTACAGAATTCTACGAACCGAAACCGATCAGTCATAACAAAAGAATTGATGACAAATAATGGCGTGGCGTCGGTGTGTAATGTAATGATAACAACATCAAGACTTGATCTGTCATACTCTGGGTCACATTACTCGCGGGATTCAACAAAGTGGATAAATATTTAATTTTCATATGTCCAATCGAAAACAAATTCCAAGATACGATTAATATGTGCAAATCGGTTTAGCTTTTGCCAAAAAATATGACTCATTTAGAAAATAAGCACTGAATTGTGCCATTTAGTGATGATAACATTTTCAAGGAGGGTGTACATGAGAAACGACTTTGATTGTTTATTAAAAACGGCCTCTCCTTGTAATCTGTGCACCTCATGGCACATTTCAGTCGGAAATCACTGTACAAACGTTTGCTTAGGTCTCGATTTTTATTGCGGTCTATCGTGCATATTTTATTCAAAAATATTATTCATAGATCACATAAATTAAAACTTAAAGGATGCCGACGTGGGTAGATTTAGTTCGGACATTTTAAAAATGATGTCATAATGACAACTAGGTTTGATTGATTTTCTTGTGGTATGAATTCATGGGTTGCGGATACGGTAAGGTACCCATACAATCTATTTTAGTTTACGACGGCATATTTTACACGTTACGGATTATTTATTGTTTATTACTTCACAGAAACCGACGTTCACTTAATTTCCGGTTAGTTTCTTCACAAGGAACACTCCATAGTTGGTAGGAGTGGGTTACGAATTCGCTTTAGTTGGGAACTGTGTCCACGGGAAGAATTTACAATTATGTATAATAATTAAAAATTAAGTTCCAATCAATCAGATACGCCATTTAACGAAGGCGGAGTCCAAAATTTTCTCAATTTATACAAGTAGTAAAATTACACACCAACATCCTGACATGAAAGCCTTTATCTATGTGCACAACTCGACATCCCAATTAAGGCATTCTATGGTATACCTCTGCAATCCAGATATTTTCATTTGCACTGCAACGAAGATGTCAACAGAAAATGATAGCCATCATTTTATCAGTAATACTTTGCACATGAAGTGCTTTACACTGAATTCTTCACCTAATTACGTTGACAGAAAATAAACTGGTACAAAGATATGACGGTTTCAACTATCTCTGATGTATTTTCGCTACAAATCATTTATACCACAAGAAACATGGAAAGTGACAGGAAAAATTCACAGGGGGGGGATGCTTCACTTTTTCTCTTGCATAATCGTAGTAAAAAAAATTGAAGCCTTATGCTCTCATTTTGTGGGTACACTTTTGATTTTCAGAAGTTTCAATGTGAAGATTCAGTATTTAACCTTTAAAGCATTTCGTGACCTGAGATAAGCTTTCCTGAACTACAATTGCAATTGGGATTGGGAATACGTCTGTTTGTTCTTTTCTCCTCACCTGGTGAATGTCCCTTGCGGTTACCACGGATAATACGACCATCACCTGCATTTCCTTGCCTTACTCTTATAAATATATTTTGTAACCGAAAAAATCGTGTCCATGTATCCCACGCACTGATCCGTCATACACTTACACAGTAACACAGTGTAATAACCCATGTGAGCAAATAATGCGTGCGTGCGGGTAAATATTTAATATTAGTCGAGATCCGTGAATTAAAATAAGTAGTTTCCTTGCTGACTTCTATTTCCATTTCCTTGTCTCCTTTCAAGGTAACGGTCACGAACAAATTAATAAAGGAATGACTATGTCAAATTTTAAATTACAGTACTGTAGTACTGCCAACTTGCAACTTATGTACTACTAGTACTACTACTACTGTAACCTACATTACATTACATTTCTTTTAAAATAACGATGACCTAGGAAAGACTTGGTAGTAAATAAATAAAAGTGGGATATAAAGTCTTAAGTTATGATCCCACCCGGGTCGTAGAGACAAATATTTCATAGACAGATAAAATCTAATTTAACTTGCTCCTGTCTCGACGATCTTGTAAGCATAGAACATTATTCACACATTTAAGATCAAGTAGATGGTTGATGGTGAAGGAAAAAAATGGTTTCATTTATTTTCTTCTTGTTATCCATTGAATCCTCAAAAGATTCTATATGGCGTGGGTTCACCATATGTGGAATGTCGGATCACACTTGCACAAAACAAAAAAAAAGTGGAAATGTTATATACGAGAGTGACATTACTTTAGCTAATGTTCTTTTCCACCCTCAATACAGGGTGGACTCAGGAGATGCTGCTAATTCTGTCGTATTTCTGTGAAGTCACTGAAGTCAGCAATAACAGCTTTTCTGGCCCACCCTGTACATTCTAATAAACTTTATTCCAACTCTATTCCCAAAACAGTAACAATTTAAATTAATCATTTTATGTCCCAAGAGTGGATGATTTGAGAGCAGACAAGAAAATCCCAATGTTCAGTTCCGGCCTAAAATACGTATATGAAGAAATCGAATGAAAAAGCCTAATTTTCTCAAGTGGATAAGAAAATGAAAGGATTAAAAGTAAAAGTACGCGTATATACGCATAGACTCGGCACGCGTCTATTTCCCACAATTTTCACATCATATTGATAGATGAAAAAATAAGCCGAAGCGTGCCACACGCAATCATCCATATTTCCAAACTATCTTTTTAACTGTATGAGAAGTAAATTAGTTTTTACTACTACTACTACTTTTTACTCTTCCTAGTTAGTTTTGGTTAGCTCTGACTTCATGCACTCATTTCATTTCCAAGTGAATCAAAAGATTTGATTGTGATTAACAGGCACCATCCCAGAGCAGGAGAAAAAATTGGCAAAATAAATTTGTGTTAAATAACTAATCAAATAAGTATGAACTCATGCAGGGAATGGAGGAGTGGTGGATTTTTGTGTAACAGATTTGCACAGTCAGGAGTCTCTCAGACATGCTAATTATCATTCACATGCATTCACTGGTTTCATCCCCAAATGTCAAAAAAGTGGTCGAGGCGTAAGACTGGCAATGGCAATGGTAATGGCAATGTAGAACAAAAACAACATATCTTGATTTTGTAATAAAATAATTGCTAGTCGTGGGAGTGGAACGACTCTCAGGTGTTTACATATTAACTGCAAAAATAAACCTGATTATTAGCATTCCACAGGGCACACGAGAAGACAAAAGATGTTAATGTCCACTTTGGATCAATTCCTCACATGGTGTGTATTTGACACGATGATGGTGGTCGATATTATATGGTCAAGTCTTATTATCATTATCATTACAAAACCTTGTACAATGGTCATAATACTAAAAGCCAAGGACGAGAGAATGAGGATTAACCGCTTCGTTAAAAAAATTTAAAAAGGGCCTAAATGAACGCTTTATTTTTAATTCCTTTCAGCTACATGTATTTAAAGAATTTCCTTTTAATTTGACAAACCGAATGTCGCTTGTAAGAAAAACAAGCCGAAAAATTTTCATGAGATTATTTTATGGTACACGGTACATAAATTCGACCATACTTTTTCAAAACCCCGAATGCCTGCTGATTTTCAACTACAATGCTGCAATGCTACATTTTACGAAAAAAGCTTGTACGTTTGTTCCTTCACTCACCAGATCCTTTGAGCCGAAAATGATTATGATTGCACAATCACTCCACTTTATAACATATATTATAACATGTATTCCCAGGGAACCTTATTGCTTATGTCACTGACTAAATTATAATCTAAATTTATGGATGATCTTGTTAGAATTATATTTCGTCCAGGTCGGTTTGTGACTTGTGAGACAGAATTCATGAGAGATGAAGGATGCTGAGCTGACTTTACTCCCACCACCATATAAATACAAAAGAACGAACCAGTTGTACGTTGTACCTGCGTTAGCAAGTTTATCATCTCCTCATGATGACTTTGTTGATTTTTTATAAAGGAAAGAGTGAGGAGTTAGCTAGTGGTAATAATATTACATGAGATGTCCATTTTCTATGCAAATTTTTACTCGAGATGAGTAATCCTATGAATGTTATGTGTAGTTACATGGTACGTGTCTCACATTAACTCCTTTTTAAGTTCCTGCCCATTCTAATATAATTCAAAGCTCATGAACAAACTAACTTAACGACAATTCTGATTTTCAACCTGCCAAGCCGGCAAAAACGTGTTTCTTTTAATTTTTGGATTCGTAAACGTAAACGATATTTATGTCTCAAGATTTTAACTCTTGACTAAGCATCCGCAACACAACATATGCATATTAGGAACAAACAAGGAGTAATTATACAGACGTTCAATCATTTGAAACATTTTTATTTTATGCGTATGTTATGTAATGTAATACACATATCCGTTGGGCGTTTAATTGTAGTGTGTGGTTTGCAAAAATTATTTGTATTTTAACATAAAATTTCACTACTCTGCAAAAAATCGTAGGTTTGATGAAATCTCATGAATACGCAACAGACACCCGTGCTGTCTTGGAAAACTAGCATCAGTATCAGCAAAATCTGATTACTTTTTCGGCATTTTTTGCACAAGATCGTGGCAAGGATGAAGAGGTCCTCAAAACACTCCTATTTTTAGAAAACAGTACTTGGACCAAAAAAAATCCTCTTCAATTCTGTTCAAAAATAGAATTCACACCTTTCGGAAGTTAGACGTGTGTTCCTTTATCCTGGCTGGCGTCTTGTGCCATGTCAAGATTATAAACATGTACGTATACGGTATATGGATTGAGACAGTCAGTTTACAGGATAATAAACTTTAAAATAATTTTATGAAAGTCCTTCACCCAGTTCTACTCTACAAACTAAACAAAAACATGTAGAAACTCCCGGGTTGTCAGCAAAAAAATTTCTACCCGAATTTCATCCATGAGATACTTCAAGCCAAAGGTGAGAATTTGCATGAATGAATTGGCGTTGAATGATTTAAGTGGACGGGTACATATGTTTTTAAGCCTTTTTTATGGTATAGCCATAGCCAACCTTGTAATACCCGGGGACCTTAATACCCTGTAGTGCAGAGTAGTAAACCTTTACTTGGCAGGGAATACTATAGAATTTTACCGGGAGAGTTTGTGCGTAATTAAAACAACAACGAAAAAAATGAAGTGTGAATGACTGTCTAGGTCTCAAAAGCTCGTCATCTACTAGGAATTTATAAATTGTTTTCTCAAGGCAGCAGACTTGAACGAATCAACGTATTCACTGTGAGAGCAGACCAGAACAGAACAGAATAACCCGATTTTAGTTCTAGTCTAGTGCGAGTGTCTAGTTGAATGAATAAATGTAGAAAAATGAGGATAGAATTACACATGTACACATAGATAGACATAAGAATCCTAGTTTTAAGTTTTTGAATGAATGAATGAGCCAAGTGGACTAGACTTGATGAATCAATGATGAAAACCATATTGCTTTGTCCATATGAACTCAAGCCCACATAGAAGAAAAATATTCCATTCCGACCCGGCCGTCGGTCCCAGTGCTGTCCCAAGATATCCGGAACCGGGTACTTGGGGCCCGTGCCGTGAACCGCCACACCACACACACACACACCAAAATTTAATGGTTTCACGCATCCGTCTCCCACACCACAATTCATGGATAAGTTCAAGTTACTAGAAAATGAGCCCAGTTTTCAGTATCAGTAGCAATTGTGGGAGGGTGAATAATATGACCTGATCGTACAGTAGCAAAGCAACCCAGTAACACAAACAAATTTTATACAGGGTGCTCCAGAGAAAATCGGACTTTTATGCATTGCACGGAACTACGTTTTATGGAAGATCATCCAATGAACTGGACATGACGCACAAAAATCGGCACCTATGACAGGATTTGTATATTTGAAGTGATTGAGCCCGCACGGAATATGACTTCCGGTTATTTCTCAATCTCTCAGAATTCGAGAATATTTTCTGGACGACCCTGTAGAAATCCTCTTGATTAAGTTGAATGTGTAGAGAAAGAAGATTAGAGAGAATATGATTACTCTACGCATACAAACTGAATGGTACGTATGCGTATGTCCGAATTTGGGAATTGGACCAGGTGGGAATGGAATGGAATTATGGGAGGGACAGGAAAGGGAGTAGAAGAGAGTAGTAGATGTAGATAGATGGATGAATAGAAATTGGAAGCTTTTGGACTGACAACCTGATGAAGGTGATTAAATAATTGTAGTAGTAGTCGTACGTAGTTCTACATTCTGCAATGGATTGCCATTACCATCCCATGATGATGAGTATGAGTTGAATGGTAGTCAGTCGTCGTCTAGTTCTTGTCTGCCAGAAAATGAAATGCCAGTAGTAGAATGCATTGGATCCGAAGACATTGAGTTATCACTCCAAACCACCGCACTGCACTGCTACTGCTGCCGCCACTCAATTCATCTCCCAAAAAAATAATATTTTTTATCTATATTCAGATTCAGACCAAGAGGTCGGATCAATCAAGATTCAGACTTTTATACATATAGATAGATAGATGCGTACGAACTGTGGAAGGAAACACTCGAGGATTTGTATAAATGGACCGAGGTTAACCGCAATCTGTACCGGATGAACTCATTGTCATTATATTAAGAATCAAATCAAGAGAGAAAAAAGTTTTCAGAGAGACATGACAGGTAACGAGTTGTAACATAGCGTGAGCGTGACTATGATGGCATGGCCCAATTTGGCTGGCCAAATCCCAGGTGAGATAACGAGGTTGTCCAGAAAAGTTGCCATTCCCATTCCTGATGCTGTCTGGACATGAAATGGATTGATTAATAAGGTCCCTGTGCCACTAACACTAAATGACAACCAAAGGAAGGCAAATGGATAAAAACTATTGGATAATGACTTCAATCTTGCAATTGAACTTCAATTAAAAATCTAAACGTAAAAACCAAATGCCATGTTTTCTATGCTCTGACCTGATGAGTGATAGGACGGGTTTGGTTTGGTAGGAGTTTTCCCATTGTACCAAAAAACATGAAACCTTGGCCTTGGGACAAACATTTGGATTTATGAGAATTCGGAGGTTTCTCAACTCCTACTAGTTACAATAATATATTATTACGACCACACATTCATGCTAACTAACACAAACACACAAAAACTGAACCAAATCAAATGAACCACCAATTTGGGCCGCAGTAGAGAATTGGAGAGACAATTTGCGTCCAATGCCAAATTCGAAATGCCAATAACATCTGTAGACAGGCCATTGGCATTGGACATTCATTCCCTTACGGTTTTGCAGTTACTTTTTTGATTACTTTAGATGGGAAATGAAAATACTCGAAGGAGTCGGAGCATAAAGTTAGCATGGCATTCTGTAGGAGGGATGGACCGATTTCACGAGTTACGACCCCATTGTATTTATGTGTGTAAAATCCTTACAAATAAATATTTTCCTCGTTTAACTTAGAATGAGGAAAGAATTGCTCAGTTACACGCTAAGTTATGATTAGAAATCAGTGGGTGTGGTGGTGGTCTGTGTACTATATGTGTGCCAGAAATAACAAAGATTTTTGCGGATACTAAAAAACGAAAACATGGCCTGCGAATTCTTTCTTCCTTACATATTTTGGCCCCTTCTATCACACACACGATACACCAGACAGACATCACACGAATTCGGCTGGCCAAGTCCAGGTCATTCAAAAGGTAATAAAATCAAAGATTATTTAACTTGGAGAAGGAAATAGAAAAAAGGGAGAAGTGTCCTGTATTCGTAGTAGTAATGGACTCAAATATTTTCTTTTCTATTCTTAAGAAAGCACAATTCCACGCCACAAATTACATACACATACACCGGTGCACTTCCAGAATTGTCTTCCAGGATTTGAGTCGTGCGGTTAGATTTATACGCTAGTTGTGTCTTTATGGTCTAATCATTTTACCACCTACGTGTACCCTACCTGTAATAATTCAACCGTCAACCCTTTGGGTGATCAAAATGCATAAAATGCACAATGCACTTGTGTCCTTATGCATGGGATGGATATTATCTTGTCTACATAGTTAATAATACATTGTATCTCAACTCATCTCATCCGGAGCAGCATATTCTCTTGGGACAACAATGGGGAAAGCAGTTAGACGAATTAGACCTGTGCAATTGCAAGTGCACTTGCGCTGCAAATATAATGTACATAAAACACACAAAGTTCATCTCCTAGTTAAAATTATTACATTTTTCATTGTCATGGCATGGAAGTGATTCTCATTCCCACGATGGGGGTGCATGGGAGTCAGAGAGTCTGTTAGGCTTAGTTAGACCGACGCCGCCTAGACCTGGAATTTAATGGTGTAAACAAAACATTAAAATGCATTGCACTTGTACTAACTACTTAGGGTCATTCATATTTTATCTCCATATTTTTTAAACCACATTCATTCATGATTTCAATCTACGGAACTGCTTGTGTATATGCACTTGCGTTCGGTTCAGATGAAAAGTTTAAACAATATAAAATTCCTTGAACTTGAACCCGTCCCTGTCCCTGTCCGTCCTTAATTCAAGTACCACCACCACATAGTTTAAGTGATTTAAGGTGGACAGGACAACTTGAAAGAGTCTACACTCTACGTCATACAGAGATAAACCATAAATTCCTCAATTTCTTTCCAACCCCGCACCGCCGCCGTGGAAAGAAAGATAATGGAATAATAATTAACGAAACTTAACAAGAAGTGACTGCATAATGTGTACAAGGTGGTGCAGAAAGTTTAGTTGACTGAATCTCTTGGAATCGTCACGTGTATCTGAACCATTTAATAAAATTGCTTGTGACCTTGGATATTACACAGGTATTACAATACAAATTAAGATGCCAAATATTAAGACCATTTCCAGCTCCCCTGAGTATTTGTAGTTGTGCCAGGATTAGACTTTTTACAATACACGTGCCCCTGTGGTCCGAAATTTTGGTCAAAATGAGGACAGTAAAAACTTAATGAATGTTGGTGTCGATTTCATGGGCATTCAAGTTCAGAATGCTCTGCTCCAACCTTGTTTCTGGGCGACCTTGTAGAAAAAAGACCCATCAACCTGAGCGGCTCGTAATTAAAAAAGAAAAGAATTATCACCGGGTAACGACACCCCGTCCAGACTTCTTCATGGTTATTGTCTGTCTCTAAAAGCCAACCAACGAAAGGTGAGTATTAGCGGGTCCAGTGCTGGAACCCCTTCCTAGACCTGACGACGGCGTCTACTTAAGTACACGTTAGACCTCATAAGTAATGAAATCAGATATGGAAATTAAGGGTCTAGGTGAACAGCAGGTGAATATTTTAAGGTATCATCATCGATGCGACGCTTAATGTGAAAAGACATGGCCACGTCCTCCGTTCCAACCATTTATTCTTATTTCATTCCATTTCATAATATCAGTTCCCGGGATCAGTAGAAAAAGATGAGTCCGAGAGAAGTTCTTCCAACAGATAACTTCTCTTAAAAGGATTACATTGGATTGCCGGATGAACACCAAGTTTTAATAGGAACAACGAACAAGTCAAGTGGTTAGTGTTTTATTCAACCATAATAAAAAAAAATACACACCATTCCATTCCTAGTACTACCCACCCTATACACTCACTCTCAAAATTAATTCAAGTGTCAAGAGGACCGGGGGCAGGAAAAGAGTCAAACTCGCCTCTTGTTTCATTATTACGTCATGTCATGATTATTATCAAAAAAAAAATACAGTACTAGGAAGGTAATGGTGTTAAGACACCCTGACCATCTAATCTAGCACCACCCGACAACCAAAACCGCAGTCGAATGGACGGCCCAGGCGTCAACACAGATAAGGTCATAGATCATAATTGTTTTAATAGAATCAAGTCAGTTTAGGAAAACCTAACGAAATTACAAACAACAACCTCCACACTCTACACGTACGTTTCACCGCCAGGCCAATTGCCAATTAAAAAAAACAACTGCTCAAAACTTTAGAAACGTTCCGTCCGATCAACACGGCTGACGTACAACAGTGTTGAGTTGTTTAGTATACGGCATACGAGTATGAATAACGTAAGAGGCACACAATGCACACACACGGCCAAAGGAAAAAAATCCGAAGTCCCGATACCCGGTTTTTCTGGAAAAAAATCTCGGTAGAATAGAGTACAGTGTACGCCACACTTTGTTTGGTCTCGTTTCTTCAGAATATATTTTCTTTGGTCGTTGCCGAGCCCTCATCACCATTAATCAACTTGTTTTCCACTTTGACCCCGACTCTGACCGCTGTCCACTTTTACTCTCAATCAAAGTGACAAATAGACTCGTTTATTGTCCAGCCTTGTCCAGCCAGCTCACCGGGAGGACGTCCGGCATTCTTTTCTTCATCAGACCGTGTCTAATATATTTGGGTCAGTGTACGTAACAAGTAACAGGGAATGTTCTCTTAAGACTAACTTCGATTTCAATTCAGCACACGGGATAGGAAATGGTTGCAAGAGAATTTCCAATATGTGAACCTGTCCTAAGCGACCAGGTTTGGATATGACATTACATGAAAAGTGTTACCACATGCATGTTATCACATTGTACAGGGATCCTTCTACAACGCAGCCTCTTATGCTCGTCAATAACTCTAGTTTGCAATGCAAACAATTGAAGTGTTTAAATATTTTAAATGGAATGAGCATCGGAGGGGCTTTGTTTGAACAAAGGAGTAGAAGAAGAACACAGTGAAAAAATCATCTAAGAATACAAACAGAATCTCATTTAACAGTTTGTGTTATATTTACATATTACTGGACAATGGATGAGACGATGAGAGCATAGGCAAGGTAGAAGGATTCTATGTATAACTTTCCCATACTTTCCTTTTGAGTGAGTTGAATGGAATAAACAAGGAAGATCTCTGGAGATCGACACTTGAACTTGGTAATGAGATTCTAAGTTCGTAAAACTGTAGTGTGCTGTGTATGTTGTGTACATATTTAGAGAGGCACACCCTTGAGAAGTGAATAGGCAGTGCAATGCAAGCCACGGCATCATCGCTTTGGCTTTGGCTTTAGCACATGGATGAAGATGCGAAAAAACGCATCTTCATCTTCATCATCTCATGTGGAGCGGCAAACTGGGAAACACACACACACATACTACATTATGAGTACAAATTAAACGAGGCTATGTTTACGCAATTGAGTGCAGTCAGTGACTTTGAACATTATTGGTCGGTACTGGTATTGGTAGTGGTCTTGCATGAACTTTAACACATACAAATACATAACATTTGTAATGTACATGCATATGCAATGGCTATGGGTATTAGGTCTGTATTTTGTAGTTTGTGTTGGCGAAAGACTAATATCTAAACTAAACTGACATCCAAAGGGTCAAATTAGTTTTCTCTTACACTTTATTAACGCACATGATAAGAAATGAATCGTTTGTTTAGTACTCGCTCTTTTGAACTTAAATCATTCAAACAGTTCATGCTTCATTATATGAATGTGTGGAGTCATTTTACATTTTTTAAGTTGGCAACGACTCAGGCAGACCCATTCAAAAAACACTGTACTAAAAGATCGAGATGTGTAGTATGGGAGTCGCAACCTTTTAAAACTGTGTACAAAGGTTGTCGAAACGAAATCAAAAAATGAAAATCAGACATTTAGGACTTCCTAAAATATTGAAATACTTGGTAAAAAATACATGGGGTAAATTAAATCATGTGCAGAGTCCTAATTACTGCACGGAAATTAAATTAATTAATAGGCTCTTGCGATTTTTCAGAAAACGGCTTTTGTAAAATGCAACGAGAAGTCCGTGCTGATTTCAACTCTGGTTTGTTTTATTAAGTGGATCTCATTTCTTTCGTTTCCATTCGTCCTGAATACTGGGAAGCATAAAATGAAGACATGACTGTTATTGTTGCAATAAATCATGAATTATTATTTTACTCATCTTAACTTTCACTTCCGAGGCACTGGTTTAAATCTCTGAGAGATTCATTCAAGGGGAACACGAACATTAACATTAGACAACAAGTAGTGACTAGAAATAATGAATACTATTTTTAGAGAAACATTGGACGGAATGCGGATGTTTTAACCCGTTGGCACTCTCCATTTATTCAGCTTGCTTTATTATCCAAGTGTTCAAATTTATTCGTCAAATCAACCATGATCATGATCATAGAATCAAAATCTACAAGTTCCCCAATTCATCTAATGCCAAAGCATTCATTCATAAAATATTTCAGACTTGCCTTGAAACAGATCAGTACCCCATGAAATGTTTACAAACAGCTGACAAGGGTACGCGAAATGGTGTGAGAGTCAGGGACACATTACACTCTAATACTTTATACGTAGTCCGTAATGACTTGATTAATTACTATGCACATTTGCCGTAGAAATAATTTACGTGATTTTGTAACATTAAGTTACTAAAAAAACGCTTAAGTGCTGGAGACTATTTATGCACGTCGCTGTGATGTATTAGTTCGTTGATATCTTTGCTCTCAACTTTATTTTTAAATTTCTCATACTGTACATGTTATGTACAGTCAGTACAGTACAGTACAGATAACATACTCCAAAAATTGAGAGTGAAGTTTAAAAACAATTGCCTATTTTATGGGGGAGGACAAAGAAGTCATTCAAGTCCTTGTGAAATTTACATATTCGTTCCGCGTGTTGTAAATGTACGTTTGTGTCTGTCTTTCGGCTCCATATTGTGTCCTCGATATTCGTCTGGGCGTCTGGGCTAGCAGACGAAATGTCAGTTATTTCATGCTTGACTCGTGTCGAATGGTTAAATTCTTAATATTCAAGAAAATTCACATAAACAAAAAATCAACTTCATTTTGTTTAAGTTGAACGCTGAACTTGTTAGTCTTCTTGAGTGGACCAAAAATCCTAAACTCAAAATTATTAACCGGCTATTTGAACTTTTCGGTCTTACAGGTCAAATTTTGCATTACATGGTCGAATGCGTAGGTTTCACAATAATAGTCGCATCCCATTCCCATACACATGCTACTCTGCACTGTCCGAATATCCGAATGTAAAAATATTCGTATTACAGTTTCTGTGAGTTTTTGGTAGATTTGCCACGCCCGACACTTCATGTTTTCCGGGCAAGCCTCGAGGAAGAACAGAAGAGAACAAGTTGATTTCCAATCAAGATTTCACGGGCACCCACCATGATAATGTGTGTTCTTTTTATTTAATGTTCACTCGGGCGTGTCAACCCGAGCAGGTGTCTTGAAAATCAATATAATATCAATTACGGATAGAAATGAAAAATACAAAAGTTGCGTAAGAGTACATACATACTGCACATTGTGCACGTAACGTAAACATACATAATGTATGTATGTAAGACCAAGTATCAAAGTGATATTAACTGTACTAGCTTTTTTAAGCACACACATACGCATTTGTCTTTGACTATACATAGTACGTATGTTTTTTTAATCGAATGAATGAATGAATGGATAATGTCAATACACGCTCGTTAGATTTGAGTATGAAATTAAGACATTATGAGTGGTCAATTTTTATTACTCCTCATTTCATTACATTAAGATTGAATTGGATTTGTCTGTAACGAGGGTCATAATTTCTAGATTCAGATAACCAGGCCAGGATGAGAAAGTCAAGTTTATTTCTCTACCCTTTTTTCCGTTCCATCCTTTTCATTCCCATTGCCATTGCCACGCTAAACGCACATAAAATTTATGGATTTTTAGTTTTGGTTTTAATAGTTTATGGGAAAGTTGTTTTTTTATTTCCCACCCAGAAATAAACTTCATTCGTTCTTTACACATTGCATTGCGTATTCGAATGTATATTTTATGTAATCTGTAACTGCCTTCCTTCATTCGTACTCGTGATGTCCTCCAGGTACGATTCTAAACTCTGACTGTAAAAATAGTAGTGCACTATTTACTAAAAAGATTTAATGTATTATGACATTAAAGCATTCATGTATGTTTTACTATGCAAGCACCAGCACTATGCACCACACTGTAACGTAAGGTAAAAAATCATGACGAAGCCCTAAATTTTAATCTCTATGACCTATGAAACGGTCGGTGACCAAAAAAAAAGTAAATAAAAAAAACAATCTAACCTCTCAACACTTCCCACTAAAAGTCATGTTGTATGTGTGTTCCAGTTCATGTGTAAATTTAGACCAAATTCACGCGGCGCCAGCCAGTTAATGTATATCGAACCGTAATTCCCAAATGGCATACTATAAATACATATACTTCCATGTATGTTGATTTTTTTAAATACCATGCGTTTTCAGAAATGCACTGTGCACAGAAATGCACTGAATTGTGCATACCGATTGTCTTGTATTCCAGACACCCATGATAGCGTTCTTGTACCACACAAGGATGATAAGTGTAATATTCGTTCATAATGTCCTGAAACTGTATTAAGACTGGAACACATGTACATACGAAAGATTTTATATGCTGAGTCCAAGTCATAACAATATTTTATCGGTCTATTCTACACACATCTACAGTGTAAGTCTCTCATTACCTGCCCATACACCTTCACCTTTTATAAAACCCGAAATCGATCGTTGAGAGCTGAAGGTGTGATGAATGACCTGAGAGACTATGAGTTTAGTGTTTTGTGGTTTGGGCTGCGGCACGTGCCCCATAGATGCAAATTTGAATAAAAGCTTGCGTGTTTAATTATTTCCAGAGTAGTGGGCAATTCTAGTTGAGGTGCGTTCGGGCATTTGCATACACTTAATGTAAATTTAGCAAAATGCATCATTGGGATTCCATTGGGCGTGTGCCCACTGTTTCCTTCTTTAATCTCTCCTCGTGAATAACTCATCTTTCAAAGCTATTAAATATCAGTGGTTTTAATGCCCGAAATTCCAGTTGTTTCCGGTTTTCGATCATAATCACACACCACACAGGTGCTGCCGCTCGGGTCTAAAGAATCACGCACACACTGAAGGCGGGTGTTCCCACATATGTTATACACATTGTTAGTTAGTGAACACCCACGGTCAATTGAGAAAAAGTACTTTGTATGTAATATATTGCGAACCTTGATCCTTAGACAGGGAAAGTGTGAAAGAATAAGATCAGTAATTGGCATGGGACAGAGTCATAAATTCCTCAAAGTAGACTAAATTAGGAAAGATCTTGGAGGAGGATTTTGGGTTGGGTTTGGGTTTGAAACCTAAACAGAAATGTTTTGGTGGTTCAAGTGGAATTCAAACAACTTCTCCGAGAGTTTTTCAAGGGTAGAATGAACATTTATTTTACTGTGCATGCATGGAGGCGGCGGCGACTGTGTTGTACCCAACACAAAATAAGTGCTTTGCTTTGTAAGCATTTTCACACGTGTATACTTTGATCATGAAAATCACTGCCTCTCAGCTATAATCCAATTCGGGTTTTCGATCCCGGTCGGCCCGAATACCATTTGTACAATAGATCAAATGATGACCTGATCTCCACACCGAAATCTGAAAAGTATAAACGGTGACCCGTTTGACTTGTGTTTATGCTCTGTATGCTTGTCATGAAATGGTCATGGCAAGTACCCGATTAAGTAATATGGTGCGTACCCTGGCACTGTGCCAATTTTGGTTTGAATCGCACGGTTTTTTGAATGTGTAACTGTGTTACCGTCACATTAACACATGACGTGTTTTTAGCATGCAGTATTTCCTAAGATGCCAGTTTTCTGAAGCAATATTTGATTAAAGAAATTCAAAAAAGTGTTTACATTTAGTCAGTCCTGCATGTTGTGTCGGTGTAATGTAACAGTAGCGGTAAACGTTGTGAAAGTTTTAGTTTCACTAGTGAAAATACCTTTCACAGGCAGCAGGGGCAAAAACAACGTGCCCCTACTGAGAGTTGAACTCAGGACCCCTGGTTTACAAGACCAGTGCTCTAACCACTGAGCTATAGAGGCTTCTTGATGGAGAGGTTTAGGCATGGCCTTTCATTCGCCGTGTTATTGAAGTCATGGTTTTTACAGATTGCTGATTGTGGTTATTCGTTATTCCGTGGTAATTTTTTTTGCAGACTATTTGTTTAAAATAACCACAAATTGCTGAATAAGCACGAGTTCTAAACAAAACAGATTTAGAATAACCTGAGATGAATGCACGCATTTAATTTAGTTGTAATTCTTGTCTCATTTTATGCCTCTGAGTTTTTTTATGGCGGTGCGTTATCTTATTATCTACGTACAAAGTACCGATATCCAGTTAACAGTACAACAACAGTAGTAGGTTGTGAATGTTATTGGACACTTTGTACACTTGTAAAATCTACACGTTATGTATGTATGTATATCTATCAGTGTGCCCATCCATGCATGCAAATTTCAAATCCTTTGTGAAACTATCTATTCGCATGTTATGCTTGTTGTAAGTTTTGTAAGTGCCAATTTTATGGCCAATCTCAACTTTTATTACTTGAGAACGAAATAAGTATGCCAACTTCTCATGACACCTTATGATGATGAATCGACCGTAATAACTGAATAATAGGTCAATTTAAAAAGTGACCCAAACTCTGCATAAATCATCAGAATTAGTCACAAGTCAAAAGTGTGACATATATAACGTAAGTTCAGTCCAGGTCCAGTTATCACAATTCGCATATTATACAAGAATCCTTGTGTAAATTCTGATAGCAAAAGTGTGGACATTTGGCCATTATTCCATAATAAAAATTCATGGAAACGACTACTGAGCTACCACCGGAATATCTTTGTAAAAAATTGAAGCCAGTCGATTGTGTTTCACTGGTAGCCCTTTGCTAGTTCCTTTGGGTATTCATGCTTGGAGCTATGAAATAAATGTAAAAGGTGTTATGACCTTAATTCGTGCGAGTACTTTATTCTTAAAAATAATGTGGCGAATTTTGTAAAGAGTGTGCACAGGTCGTTCACTTCGCAGACTATGAGTAATCGGGTAACATAAAACCGTGGCCACAAAACTGCATAGACAAATCTAATAATAATATTTTTACTTTTGAGACAATAAGACTCGTAGACTCGGAGGCAGATGATGTGTAGTGCGCTAGTACGCAGTGTGTAGTAATATTCGCATAAACTGACTGGAGGTCAAATTACATTCGAATTGGGTACTAAAAGTCTGGAGTTTTATTTTAAAACTTATTTAGGGCTTGGCAATCAGTCCATTGCTTCCGAACTTAATCCTGCCCAGTCGACGAGACAAAACAAAAGAAATAAAAAAAGTCAGAAATAATGACCTGTCGCGTCTCTCATTAGTCATTAATGGTTGAACTTTGGATTTGTAATTGAGACTCGAACAACCGGCAATCAACACGCGCTGGATTGGTTGATAGGAATTTATTTTTGCTTCAGTGTCAAATCGCAGAATTGGAATTGGTTTGGGATTGGGATGATGGCCGACGCGACGTACTACTACGTGAATGTCTGCTATTGCTATTTCGTCCTCCTAATAATAATCCTTATTGTTCCAGACGAGAATCGAGGAAGTGAGGTCAATTACTCAGACTCAGACGTACGAGTGTGTGGTTCATTATATTGTCCGTCCAAAAGGAAACTAAAAAAGAAACGAAACCTCAGTCATATAATACGAGATACGACACGACACTACATGAGCAATCCAACTATTGCACATTTCCATTACGACAACACACATTTTCCCGAAAGTGCGTGGGTGTTAATAGGTCATAAAGTTCAACGGTGTTTGTTTCACAGATCCTCACTTTGAAAGATCTCCACCATCCATTTCCATTCCATTTTTCATTCCAAAGTTATGGCCAGCTTCTATGTATACTGTATGCTCCGTTGAATTTAATTTAATTCTCTTACTATCTCAAAAGTCACATAATAGGAAATGCTAACTAAACGTTTACATGGCAATGCAATGCATGGGATCTTGAGCGAAATCTGTTTCAAATCTATGTTGCAGATCATGTCCTGTGGATTTTCATCTTTCATCTCAATCTCTCAATATATTTGGCTTACACAATATGAATTAACCCGGATCACAACTTATTCCACCAGGCTATTGCTATTTGCCTGCTGTGACACAAGGGTTTTACATTTTCCATGGAAGAACTAAACCAGAATTTGGTTTACATACAAAATTATTTCAAACAAAAACTTGACCAGATTTCCCGTGAAATTGCAAAAGTCCAACATTACCACCTGAAAATATGCATAAACTGTGACATGTATTTACTATTTGTTGGTGATGCTGCCGTTGTTGTTGTTGTTTTTCACACCCCATCGTACCGTAAACGTAGAGTAAGAATTGACTCACTTGAAGAATGAAGAATCACTTAACAATAAATCACTTCTCTGTTTGTTCAAGCTGATGTATGAGGTTGTACTTGTACAACTGGATTGCATACTGAAAAACCGGTCCTGGGTTACACACATGACATAAAACATGATAAAAATTTTCTAAATTATTTTGTAAAAACAGAAATGGGAGGAGGCCAAGCCCACATATTTTGTGACTACAATTAGATCTGACTCACCCCGCGCGCATTTTTGCCGTGGCCGTGTGTCGTGTCGCACGTCTCTCTGTCCGTGTCCTGTCCTGTCCACCAAATTGCATTTTTCTATATTATTCTTTCTTTTTTTCTCATTCTGATTATACGATCAGGTATGGGATGGAGTATTCCGTATCAGTAGGTGCACAGCTGGACACATTTACATTATTAGCTGTGGATGGACCCCAAACGGGGTGTGGACATTGACCGTCAGAAACTTTTGTGGAATAAAGACCACGGAGAATGAATGAATGAATGAATGAAGAGGAACAGGAAACCCGAAACCAAAATACCCGGAATTGTTATCATGCACAGGGCCCCAAATACGTACGAACACGAACCTCAATAAAATCTCTATTCAATGACCTCGGACTTTTACAATTTTAAACAATTAGCATACGATACGGGGAGGTCAGCGAAACTGCCCTTGGACATCTGGATCGTGTATTATTGGATTGATCTATCCCTCTACTAGCGTAACCTGTACTGCTGCATCTGCCCCGACTGGGATAATTCATATTTGGAATCATGTATTATTCTAACCGTAAAGATTTAACAAAGATGAATGAATAGTTTTCCCTGACCTGGCCAGGCAGGGTCTGACACCAAACACATGGATTCGGATTTCGGTTCGAGTTGATGATGAGAAAAAGTAATTCCAATTTCATGACCTAACCATGGAATGGAAATGAAACACATGGATGCGTGTATTCATTCATCTCGTTCTCTTGGATACATTTTCGGTGGCCGTGGTCGGGATTCAATAATACATATCTCATTTTTCTTTTGTTGGCCTTCGTTCAAAGTTTACAAGGGATGAGAATGATGTATTAAGATAGACGGACTTGGCGTGGTGGTGGTGAGTGTAGTGTGATTCGGTTTGTTTCGAATAAGAGGAACCAATGTAATGGTTCAAGTAAAATCTATAAGGACAAAGACTTGGGTTTGAAAATTGAACAAAAAGGGGTCGATCCCTTCTACATGGTTCGTCCGGATCATTACAACGACTACTACTTGTACTTTGAGTTTTATAAGGGGTAAACAAATGGATTTTTCAAAAACTCGAATGAGAATGAGAAATGAATGTTTCATCCAAACCAACATCTAAACTTACTTAGAGAGAGATGTTTAAAATGCATGAAATGTAATCCAAGAACAGTCAACTCAACAGTGGAATAGGAAGAATAAGACTGAATTATTCTTATGTACATTTTCAAAATAAGAGAACAAAACTCTTTGAAAATACAACATATAAGCATACAAGGAGAACAACAATTTCAAACAGAGTAGTTCGTAATGTATCCATACATTATGTACATTTATTTATGGGGACTCACGAACGAGTCTTATGTGATGAGGTGTCTCTTTTTTATTCATCCGATTTTCCATTTTCATTCCTCGTCGATTCGATCTGCTCTGCTCTCAACTGAACTGAACTGAACTAAAACACCCATCCACCTTTTTCTATCAATGTAAGGACATGTAGGGAAAGGAAATGACAATAAATATTTATTTTTCAAGTTCTGTTCGAGTGTATGAACACCTGAACCCTCAATTTAATTCTAATCGTATTCCTTGATTTGAACTACGATCTATTCAAATTGAAAATTAATTTATTGGTTACACGCTGGGATTTTAACACGCCACTCTAATAATATGACTTTCTCAATTATGTAAATCGAGAAAGTGGGCAGAAAGTATTCTATTTGGAAAATTACATTTAAAATGGATATGAGCCCTGATTAATTAGTATATTTAAAGATAAGATCAAATTCAAAATTCATCTCTGGAGTCATATGTAAAGAAAGAATTAGAAATGAAATTTGTGTATCACATTTTGTAATGTATAATCAAATTAGCAATCTGCAAGGATCAGGATCCTATCTTCTGCCGTAGCATATATACACGTAACTGCATGGCAAGTACTTTCTAAAAAAAAGTCCCATAAAAATAAACAAGGATTTGCATATAATACTGTACTATCAACGTGAAGTTGGAATAATTTTGTGAGATGAATGAATGACATTTTTATCCCAGCGGGACATTTACATACATGACAAGGACGAGGAGTGTTCGTTCAAGTACAGGGGGGAAAAGTATTATGACATTAAAAACCAAAATTAAAAGAAAGGATTTATTGTGTCCCGACCGAATGATCCTGTCATCTGAGCACATGTCCTATTCAATTAGTCGTATCAAAAGAGACTGGGACTTACATTGTACTTGTGAAAAAGAGGGGAATGTTGATGACAATCCTGGTATACAAGTAAAGTACGTACGTAATGTAACGTAGCGCTAGATTTCTAGAAGAAGAATAGCCTAACATCCACTTCAAGTTTTGAAGCCTTTCCTATTCTCCATAAAATAATCCTATATTATATGACATAGTCTCCTGTGGTGCAAGGCAGGGGAACCAACCGTGCGAGGAAAAGCAAAATCCAGGAAGAATGAAAAGGGTTAATCATAGATACTCCCAGATAGATGATAGAATATGCATTCAGTATTCCAGGACAAGAGGTATAATAAGCTCATTTCCGGAACACCCTATCCACAATGCACAAGCACAAGCAGAAATGCACATGAGTGCATCCTGCAAAAGAGTTCGGTTTTCGGGCTATAGGGTTTAAATCAATTTAGAAGTGTTTTGTCTGAAAAGACAAAAAAAATGCATTCCACAGTTTCCTCTGAATCCAAATGCAATTTAACCCTTCGTACTACATGCTGTACAATACTCATGACACATCCTAAAGCCTAGTGCTTTTGACCTCGACTGAAAATAAATAAATGTATGTTGATTCGGATGAGTCTCTCGTAATACGGAAGTGCGGAACGGAGCGGAGTACACGAGAGAAGTCGGACTATAAAGTTAAAATCCATTGGAAATGAATTTTGTACCAGGCTAGGATTATGGATGCCAAGACATGTAAAATACAAGCTTTTCTAGCCTGATCGTTTACACAACCTTTGACTCGGAGTTTATCTTTGTGTGGGCAGCGAATGACTTGTTTTACGAGATAGAATTTACTCCGGTCATTAATTTATTTTTAGGTCGTCACATCCAACATGACATACATCAGAGTATTATCCCGTCAACTCCAAGAAACTGAACCAAACAAACAAGGACACTTCACTTATTGTGTCGTCCGTCAGTCAACTTGTTCATCCAAAACTCAAAATTCTTCACAAATGTCAAATCATTGTATTGTGTGGATATTTCTTGCAATATATATAGTTTAACCCTCAAACCCACTCAACACCTGTTAAATCACTCAACTTTTCAAAATTCTTTAGCAAGTATCACAATCGGTCTACTTGAATTCTTCTTAGCTTATTCAACGTGACCTGAACCAAAATCTGACAAGGATGCATAATAAATCATGTTCATTGTGAGCTCCAGTCGTGCGCCTAGTTTTTGTCCAAGCTCATCAACGAAATCGACGAGCATTACATCACAGATCACACCCGACGACATTGACACCCGTTTGTCCAATAACTACTGTACAAAGTTGACAACCTTGAAATCCTTCTGTTCTCTTTTCCAGTTTCGGCAACAATAGTTTGACTTTAACTCCAAACACACATCACACCCAACAGAATGCGGACTTTTATTACTATCACTATTTGCTACGGTTATGTTATGGACACCTTCCGTTCCTCCTTTCTTTCCTTTCCTGAAGAAGCCTTTCTTGTGTATTTGTGTTCCATTGTTGGAACGTTAGAGTGGCAGTATTGTCAATCGTCATTCTCAACCCATTTTCTAAACTAAACTCGTCTTGGTCACTCTTTTATCTCCTCATTCACTTCTAACCTACAAGGAAACGACTGTTCATGTCAAAATCGAATCTTCTACTAAAGATATCACTCGAATATTTTTGATTACATAAAATTCTCTATTCATTTTCTGCAAAAATTATCTTCCACGAAAGTGCAAATAATCCGAGAATATCGGTCACAAGGCACTTGAAAAGTAATAATCTCGAATACTTTCACAAGATGTGGTTTTACACATGAAAAGTGATTTCCTTGTTAGCATCTGCTAGAGTAACTGGAAAACGACTACTAAACTATGGAAAAGCGTCGCAGAGGACCTCATGATTTTTCTTTTACGAAGATGAAGAGTCCGGGGAAAAAAGAAGATTAAAAAGAACAAGCTGAAGTTAGGAGCATAGGAGCTTGAGGATCAAACAAGATCTGAGTTCCCAAAAGTAAGATGAATTTTATGTACAAGAAAAGGACATAACAACTACCGTTCATACGATCATACGTACGGTATCATCATAGGTAGTGGAAGTGGAAGTGGTACTGTTGGCCGGAACAGTGTTACGTAGATTCATTTTTATCTCGCGGGACATGTAAAGTAAACTAAGTACTATTTAGACATGAAAGAAAGTCTTGAACTAGGCCATCGATTTGTCCGACTTCTTGTACAGTACTTCATGGACCCAGTTAGCTAACCAGTTCCAGTTGAGCCGTCCAGACTACTGAACAACCAGTATTTACTGAACTGACTTAGAGACTACAACTACTACTGGGGTATTCCATGGGTATCCGTATCATATCATACCGCTTCGTATGATATCATATCTTGGACTAGGACTACTATTACTTAGAGACATGGTCCTCGTCTCCTAGTTTAGTTTATTATTACATTACTACATTCTTTTTCTTCTCTGCCGCTCTCGCGCTCCATCCCCGCCGATTCTCATCTTCATCTTCATTCATTCATACGAAGGAACCAACACATTTTTTCCAGAATTTTTTTTGTTGTTGTCGCTTTAGAATGTTTGGAGTCTCGGTTCGTCGGTTCCCGCAAATATTTCAACACCTTGTATGGTACACCAGTAATGCACCGGTTTCCGTTGTAAGGCTACTGGGTGCCACATGTACTTGCTATAATATGCATTGTGTAGTCTATTCGTAATTGTCTGTAGTATTATGCTCATTTGTCCTTCACTACATTCTAGTACAGCTGCAGCTGAAGCCAAAGTTAAAGGAGAGGTCAGCCGCATACCGCCGCGTATTTAATGGTTAGGGTTATCATTATAATTGCAGGTCAGCTTTGGTCTAAAGTGGCAGATTTACTGAACATTGTAGTACACCCGACTAATAATGGCTAGACAAAAATTTTTAGAGACCATTGACACCCTGTACCCGTAGAAGATTAGAGAACTGTAAAATACGAATACAATAGCCATAAAATGTGATACTACAAAAATATCTGTGCCTGATGAATTAATTATGTGACGGATCCTTGGGAAACTCGGTTCCAGCATAGCTGACAATGTACATCCCACAGCTATCAAAATTTAAAGCACTCGACTATGTATATGTGGGACCTTGTATCCTGAAATGATTACATTTACAATTCTACATATTTGCTCCAAACACTAAACCCAAGTATTCCTGTATTATTGTGGAATGAAAAAAAAAGTGACGGAACTGTTTTACATTTACGGACGGAACTGCGAAACCCAACGTGTCAGTTCAATATCGTCTAAAAGCTTTGGAGTGGGTACCCCAGGCTGCTGCCGTGCTGACTGACTTGACTGAAAAGAACTTCCGAAACTGTGTGTGCTAAAAAAGCTACAACTTTACTATCACAAAGAAACAAAACACACTTCACTTTCCTTGTAAATAATTCTTCTGGTTTCGGTTTCAGGTCGGTCGGGTCGAATACCGGGTTTACCCGGCAAAAAAAACGGGAGTAATTCTTTCTCTTGTAGTTTGTAGTGTATAATAGAGCTATAGAAGCGCTTCCTACTGCTAATCTAATTGATATCCAGTTGAATACCCGCTGGTATTTAACGTATGTCGGCAGAATGAAAAATGCACTATTGCAGACAAGTATTTCTGGTTCATTAGAGACAGGGAAGAGTTTTTAGTCGTCGACTTTCGTGGACGTAAGGATAACATTGGGATTTCCACTCCGTAAGCTCCAAGACGAACACGTCCATACAAAACAGACAGATCTAGACTAGTATTTGCACAATAATTTAAGGTTTAGGGCTGCTAAACTCCTAACAAGCCTTCCTCACGCCCATAATAAACAAACATTGAGGATTTAGGCCAGGGTTTGTCTAACTCAACAAATTAAATGCCTCACGGAGCACTTAATCATTTCTTTGGGGTTAAGTTTAGTCCGTCATTTATTTACAAGGAACACTCTTTAGTTTAGAAGGGATTTAAAATGTACAATTTTCATCAAAACTATATAATTTTCTAGCGTCCTTGTCAGTTAATAAGTAGCCACCACGATATATAAAGAAATGTGTTTTTGTTTCACATGTTGAGCAATAATTTAATAATAATAATAATTAGCCCAGATTTCTGTATAATTTGTGTGGGTGTGCATGTAGTGAGAATGTTTCAATGTTTCTGACACACAAATTACTCTACAATACTTTTGACCTGAGCACTGCACGTTTAAACCAGATTTAGATTACGCGCAAAAAAGTGTTCCATGTATGAGACATATTGAGGACATATGGGCTCCATATGATAAATTAGTAATAAAGTAGGACTTAATTATTTTATTCGGGATAATTTCGATTTAGAAGATTGAGGTAGTCCTGGAATTTTCCAGGTGATTCAATAGCGAATGCATTACAATGAGCGTATATGTATGCAATGCTTGCGTACATTTCGCAGAATGTTTTTAACCCGGCGGCGTGCATGCAAGATCATAAAGTTTTACTAATTTACGATGCGCGTCAGTGTCGATTTTAGTTAACCCTGTCAGGTGTGTTGTAAGTAGTTAAGTCAAGTGCATAATTGTAATTGCATTAAGCTGTGAAGGTGCACTACAGTTGCATAGTTACATTCTGTGTCTGTATTCTCTGTATGCAATTTACTAATTCAAATTCAAATGACTCCGTGTCTCCCCATTAACTTGGATGCACTATAAACATATGTATGTATTAGGGAACATACTCCAGCGCTATACATTTCGGCAGCGTGTCATGTTTTTACACCAGGTTGATTATAAACATGTGTAAAACTTCTAAACACTTCACCTCAGAGCACGCGTATGCGTCTGTACTGTAATACGAATACGATATGTCCGCCCAACCAGAACAATTGCTGTCTGAAGACTCTGATTATAAATTCCAGCGCAACAAGATTTATGCACTGAAGGGTGGTGTGAGTGAACTGAACTGCATCGTTAAAAAAAAGCATGTTTCATAATTTATTATAGAATATTATATAGAATAAGATCGGTCGGGTGAATTAGGAAATCCGAATTCCAATGTAACTTACACATGAAACCTCAAAAAGAGTCTATGTATGTTCAATACTGTCACTATGCGTTCCTCAAAATAAATTCTATTTCTCAACTTAAATCATTCGATTCATGATACGGGTGTGTGATATGCGAATGCGAATGTGATAAAAAAAATGGCAATGTATTATTATTTCTTCCCGGACGCCTCTGTAATCAATATGTACTTTCACTTCAGTTCAAAGTTTTTACTGTACATGTATGTGACGCGTGTACTTTTCTTTTCATGCAGAAAAAACCCACTTATGAAAAAAAAAACATGTTTTTTGTGCTTGATGATTAAGATGACGAACCATTTGGTTTTTTTTTGTACCACTCAATCAAAGCTTTCTTCCCACGTTACGCCGGTACTCCAATTTGTCTTATTTTCCCCATTATACTTTTACTCTTATTTTCTATGCAACAAAGAAAGTGAAAGTAAACCAAAGAAAATTACCTTTTTCCAATCAGAAAGTATTGTTCAGAATCAGAGGCAGAAAACTCAAATCACTCACGAATCACGAATTTTGTAAATGTATTTCTCAGTGCCACTGACCTGGGAATAATCTCGAGTGGATTTTTTTTATATCCGAAGAAAGTCCAATGTAATTTTGTCATGGAATATAAAATCTAGATAATGTACATTCGAGTTTTCGGTCGATTCAACAGATAACCAGGGCAAATAGTGCACGTCCGGTTTGTGTTCTCAATCACTATTGTTTTCCTTTCTTATAGTTTATAAAAAATGGGTCGGTGCAAATCATGCACTTCCGGTTAAGTTTAGATTAGCTACAATATTTGCAAAAATTTTCCAGAGGGTCATTCACATACACTCGGAAGTGAAAATAATGAGTTTGGCCAATTAAAGCATTGCATTGTGTCACAATAGTTGACGTTTTTGACGGGGCGGAAGTAGACTGCATGCATGCATGTGCCTCTGCTGCCTGGTTCGGTTCTAACAAAGTCTGCCTTAGCACATGGACACGGTATAAAGTTAAACTGGTGAGAAATCTCTACTGACTGACTGGGTCTGTTGAGAACGTAAGAGCGACTGAGTCGGAAAACTTCTCTCACATCCAGTTTGGGTCTCCAAATGGATTAAAAAGAACCAAGCAGACTGGTTAGCTATAACCTTCCTTAGCTTAAACTCTTACTACAAAAAATCTCTTCCGATTCTGAATCATTCTAGTGTCAGGGCCAAAAGGGCTTAATCAGAATTACTTCTAATCTGGACTATAGTGACAACATATGGGAAAGTATGAAATTAGTAATAAAACGGAAACCGATAAATAAATAGAAAGAGGCATGAAGATATTAATATCAGTGTAATCGCGATTGAAAAAATTGCATGAGTTTATTTTTACGTGAAGGGATGATCAGAGCATTGTTTTGATATAAGTTTTACCAACTTTCCATTTCCGTTATGTGGCCAAGATCACTCTAGAGGTGTGGGCTTAGAAGAAGACTTTCGAGATGAAGATTCCTTAATTGTCACCTTAGATGGTGAAGAATTTGGTGAGGAAGATGCCTTGATTGAAGCCTTAGAAGGTGTCTTTTGAGACGATGATGCCTTGATTGCCACCTTAGATGGTGAAGAATTTGGCGAGGAAGATACCTTGATTGCCGCCTTAGAAGGTGAAGGATTTGGTGGAGAGGATGCCCTAGCTGAGGCCTTAGGAGACGTCTTTTGAGAGGAAGATGCCTTTATCGCCACCTTAGAAGGTGAAGAATTTGGTGAGGAAGATGCCTTGATTGAAACTTTTGAAGAAGTCTTTTGAGACGATGACGCCTTGATTGCCGCCTTAGGAGATGAAGGATTTGGTGGAGAGGATGCCCTAGCTGAGGCCTTAGGAGACGTCTTTTGAGAGGAAGATGCCTTGATCGCCACCTTAGAAGGTGAAGACTTTGGTGAGGAAAATGCCTTGGTTGAGACCTTCGAAGAACTCTTTTGAGATGAAGATGGCTTTATAGCCTCCTTTGAAGGAGAAGGCCTTGTCTTGATTGCCACTTTAGAAGGTGGAGGCTTTGGTGAGGAAGATGCCTTAATTGAGACCTTCGAAGAACTTTTTCGAGTTGATACTTTTACAGCCGCCTTAGAAGGTGAAGATTTTCGAGACAGAAATGCCTTAATTGCCTCCTTACAAAGTAAAAAATTTTGAGACAAAGATGACTTGATTGCCATCTTAGAAGGCGAAGACGTAGAGGAAGATCCCTTGATTGAGGCCTTAGAAGAAGCCGTTTGGGACGAAGATGCCTTGATTGCAACCTTAGAAGGTGAAGACTGAGGTGAGGAAGATGCCTGAGGTAAGGAAGATGCCTTGATTGAGTTTTTAGAGGAAGTCCTTCTAGACGAAGATGCCTTAATTGCCACGTTAGAAGGCGAAGCTTTTCGGGAAGAAGATGCCTTGGCTGAGGCCTTAGAAGAAGTCTTTTGAGACGAAGATGGCTTGCTTGTCACATTAGGAGGTGACGACTTTCGTGGTGAAAATGTTTTGATTGCCACCTTAGGAGGCGACGACTTTTGTGATGAAGATGCCTTAGTTAAGATCTTAGAAGAAGTCTTTTTAGACGAAGACGTCGGGATTGCCACCTTAGGTGAAGGAGGTGAAGACTTTCGTGAGGAAGATGCTTTGGTTGAGGCCTTACCAGTCTTTCGAGACGAAGGTCCCTGGATTGGTACATTAAGAAATGACGACTTTCGTGAGGAAGATGCCTTGATTGAGCCCTTAGATGATGATCCGTTTTGTGAGATACTTGCCTTAGAAGTTGTTGCCTTTGTAGAAGTCGTCGAAACTTTTGAACATGAAAGAGCCTTGGTCTTGGTCTTGGTCTTTGTCGTTTTCTTCAGATGCTCAGGAACCCATGGATTATCAGTGGGAGAAATAGTTTTCAAATCCACATCGTCCGGAACAAGGTACTCGTTTGATTTTGTGAAGCTCAAAATCGCGATATTGTGTCCACTCAAATAGGCAAACTGTGGGACTTCACCGTCCTTAGACTCACGGTGGACTTTTCCTGACTCAGTATGAATCAAAACTGTTCCCGAATCTGATTTAGAAAGTTGAAACTTCCTGTTACCCACAGTTCGCATAGCAGTAGTCCCGTCGCAAGGCAATACACCAAATCCAGGCAACTCAGTTTCCGGTATGTCAGTTTTACCCCAGCAGCGATAAATTAATCTGTAAGGTGTCGGCCGTAGTAGAGGTGGGTTCCTAAAAAGTAAACCAATGTTTTATAAGTGAACATAATTTAAATTAAACAAATCTTGAGTCAATAAAAATCCCATGAATCAACTTACGGATTACGTTTTGAACTTCTGGGTCGGCGTGGGGGCTGTCCCCTTTTAGGAATCCTGTAATAATAATACAACTAATTACAATCTATTAAATTCATCCACCCTATTTACGTAAGTAAAACTTGAGAGAATTTTACCTCTGATCATCGTAGCGACCCGCGGTCACCTTTTGTAGCCGTTCGAAATACGAAAGAAAACTTTCACTGTTGGAATAAACAATGAAAATTTATTATGAGGATAAATCCACTCCACATGGAGGTTAAAATTATACATATGTAGTTTTTATTAAATACCCTCTCATTGGTGGTTTCGTCAACTCATCCATAGCCATTTCTCGATAAGCTTTGTCTCTAAAATACATGAAAAGACAATAATTACAAATACGAATGACGAGGTACGAGGACAAAGTATTGCATCGGATCTCATTTGTAATTTGTTTTGGCATTCGCATTGCATTGATATTTGGCATTAGTATCAAGAATTATTTAACTGTGAGACTTAACAAGAAATCCGTTGATTCTGAACGCGATCGTAGTGCGACCTACAGCCAGTTGTCACATACAGGATATTACATACGTTTCCCTACAGTACAGCATCAAGCCACTTAATGTATGTTACACTCGGACTGTTTAATTTTAAAAAGTTGACAAAATACTCTAAAATTATGAAAGCCAGGCTTAAACTCGGGACTTGCATTGCATAATGTATTTCTATTAGAATAATTTGCCAAGAAATTATGAATGACCTCCTACGAATCTAGTAAGCAAAGTGCCTCATAAATTCAAGTCAAATTAAAAAATACGTAAAGAGTATGGTTTGTTCTTTCATAGTGTTCTGCCAGTTAGCACCTAAACCAATATGAGCTGAGCTGGGCGACTACCTGGATCAAACGACCACTACCAGTGGTACCAGTCCTAGTCCTTATGTTTATGTACGGGTATATTCGTGAGTGGGTCCAATTCCAACAATTTAATTGTCCCATGCTAATATAATTATCATAGCCAAAATCCTGCCTGCTCCGACCACCTCCATTAAACGACCATGTACCTGTAAATTACTACGATCACAATACCAAAGTGTAATATTTATGAGGATGACGTTAACGTATGAAATCGTCCCGGCATTCTTTGGATTTGGTTCGTTTTGAAGTCGTTCCATTTTTTGCCCATGCCTCCCTGCCTTCCTGGGTAGTTTGGCCGAGACGAGCTTGCCGCTCAAAACTCTCTCATGCTAATGCGTATAAAAATAGATGGAAAAAATCTCGGGCCGCACTCACTCTGCATCCTTCTTCTGTTGTGCGACGGCGGCCTCACGAGCTAGACGTTTTTGAATCTTCTTATTCCGGACCGTCACCGGGTCATTCTTACTCAAGAGGGAACCCAAAAAAGACTCATCACCATATTCGTCTTCAGAACTGTAAGTACATCCACATTTTTTTAATTAAAAAAATCAATCAAAAAAGGTGGAAATTGAGGACCCCCAATTATGTGCATTTTACTGCATGCATTTGCATACCTGCTCGGGTCCCGGCGATAGCGTCGTCCAACATCGTCATCTGACACAACCGCGCGAATAAATCTCTGATCCATGGCAAACTCATTTTGACCCTCATTTTGTCCACATTGATTTTGAAAGTCTTGTTCCATTGCTCCAGGGGCTGAGGATGAGCCACGGAGTGACGGTTGAGTCAATTTGAATTGTGACAAATCGTCATCTTTGACCAGTTCCATGTTGAGTTGAGTTGAAAGGAAATTAACACTCTGACTCCTGTGTGTTTTATTTTAATAGGTGGAAATCACTGGGGTGAATCCGGCTGGTCAACGCAGCGACACCGGACGAACCCTCACAATTTGATTGAAGGAGAAAAATTTGGACTGTTTACTAACTTCAACTTGAGAATTTTGAATAAATTTTGAATTTTAAAAAGCGAGAAAAAGGAAGATGTACGAGCCGGAAGATGGTGAGACGCCGATTGAGCGAGTTTTTGTTTCCCCTTTCCTTTGTTGGGTTTTAAGGTCGTTAGCCTGTTAGAGTCCGTAGTTTGTGTACTAGCATTACCTTGCCAACGGACTTTTTTTAGCATTGGCTTGATGGGAAAGGATTTAAACTTTGTCAAATTTTGGAATTTAATTTTTCCAATATTTTTCTATGTACTAAACACAGCAGACAAAATTCTCCAGTGTCTCCAGGGACAGGCAGATACAAGTGCGCTGTGCACTTTTCTTTCTTTTTTAAAAATAGCGTCCCTGATGGTGTTAGACTTCTAAATTCGATCCAATAAAAAAAGAAAATTCGTAATGAGTAATGATAAAGAAACCTTTGGCTGTGTATGAAATTTTAAATTAACTCAAATTATCTAATTTATAGTTTATAGTGTGAGAAGTATTGGTTATGCTTTGTCGGTATGAATTTTCTGATTGTGCTAATTTGTGTTTACGAATTACGATTAGATGCGGATGAGGAAGGGACCTCAGCGGAGTTGTGGCAGGAAGCCTGTTGGATTGTCATCAATGCATACTTTGATGAAAAAGGTCTCGTTCGTCAACAATTGGACTCTTTTGATGAATTTATTCAAATGTCAGTACAGGCTATCGTCGAGGACTCGCCACAGATTGAGCTCTCAGCTGAGTCTCAGCACATCACTGGTGAAATTGAAACTCCGGTAATTACTTTTTTCTTTAATTTTTCATAAATGAATCTTCTGGTGTAATGATGAACAAACTTTTGGTTTTGTATGACACAAAATAATTTTATCTAATTTTGAACACGGAGTTTTTATATATTCAGATTCAAACAACTATGCTATATAGTTATGTTCGTACTGATTATACAATTTTTCCCTTTAATTTTACAGACACAGTACATGATGAAGTTTGAACAGATTTATCTGTCAAAGCCAACTCATTGGGAGAAAGATGGTGCACCATCTGCTATGATGCCGAATGAGGCTAGGCTTAGGAACCTAACGTACTCGGCACCCCTCTACGTTGACATTAGTAAAACTGTCATTCGAGATGAACCTGTAAAAACTGCTCATCAGAAAACATTTATTGGAAAAATTCCGATCATGTTAAGATCTACTTACTGCATTCTGAGTGGACTGACAGATCGTGACTTGACAGAGTTGAACGAGTGTCCTCTTGATCCTGGTGGATATTTCGTTGTTAATGGGTCAGAGAAGGTAATGGAAAGGGGAAGGCTATTTAATTACTTTAGTCTGAAGAGTATATTAATGATGATTACTTTTTAAAATTCTAGGTTTTGATTGCCCAAGAGAAAATGGCGACAAATACTGTCTACGTTTTCAGTCTGAAGGACTCAAAATATGCTTTTAAAGCTGAAATTCGATCATGCCAAGAGCGTTCTTCTCGTCCAACGAGTACATTGTGGGTCAACATGTTGAGTCGAGGTGGTCAAACATTGAAGAAATCATCTATTGGACAACGAATCATTGCTATCATTCCATACATCAAACAAGAAATTCCCATTATGATTGTATTTCGTGCATTGGGATTTGTGGCTGATCGTGACATTCTTGAACATATCATTTATGACTTTGAGGATCCTGAAATGATGGAAATGGTTAAACCATCTTTGGACGAGGCCTTTGTGGTCCAAGAACAGAATGTTGCACTCAATTTCATTGGTAAGAACGAATATAATATTTTCAATTGCTTTGGTTTAAATAAAGTGGGATATAGTGCTTGATTTAAATTATTTAAAACATTATTTTCTTGTTTAGGTGCTCGAGGAGCAAAACCAGGTGTAACAAAGGATAAGCGTATCAAATACGCCAAAGAAATTTTACAAAAGGAAATGTTACCACACGTGGGTGTGTCAGATTTTTGTGAGACTAAGAAGGCGTACTTCTTAGGGTACATGGTCCACCGGCTTCTGTTGGCCGCATTGGGAAGACGAGAATTGGACGATCGTGATCATTACGGCAACAAACGTCTTGATCTTGCCGGTCCCCTGTTGGCATTTTTGTTCCGTGGTCTCTTCAAGAATCTGCTAAAGGAAGTCCGGATGTATGCACAAAAGTTTATTGACAAAGGAAAAGACTTCAACTTAGCATTGGCTATCAAAACACGAATTATTACTGATGGACTCAAGTATTCTTTGGCCACTGGGAATTGGGGTGATCAGAAGAAAGCTCATCAAGCTCGAGCTGGTGTCTCTCAGGTTTGTACACTACAATTTATTCAAAACAGTTATGACACAAATTGCATATTGCATTCCTTAGGTTAGATAGCAGGTCTTGTTGGTCAGCACCCGTTACGATACAAAATTCCGAAGCACTAATTTTCTTGAGACGGGATTTTTCCGATTTTTGGTTCAAATTTTTTATGAACATGAATAATATAATTTTGATAAATTAATTTTTGAAATATACTCTTTGAGTCGATCTACATAATAGGATTGATGGAGAAACCTCTATTTCGTATTTTAGGTGTTGAATCGTCTGACTTTTGCTTCAACTTTGTCACATTTGCGTCGTGTAAACAGTCCGATTGGCCGTGACGGAAAGCTTGCTAAACCTCGTCAGCTGCACAACACGCTATGGGGTATTTGCATTATTCAGTACTAATAATTGCTAATTTGTGGGCCGCTAACAATTTATTGACTTGAATGATTGCAGGTATGATTTGTCCTGCCGAAACTCCTGAGGGAGCTGCTGTCGGTCTTGTGAAAAACTTAGCCTTGATGGCATACATTTCTGTCGGATCACAACCTAGTCCTATCCTTGAGTTCTTGGAGGAATGGTCTATGGAAAATTTGGAGGAAATTGCACCCTCTGCTATTGCAGAGTAAGTTGAACTCAAACTTTATGTTGGCCAGAATCCCATAATTAAAAATTAATTTTGCACTTGACTATTCACTTTTAGTGCAACGAAAATATTTGTGAACGGTTGTTGGGTTGGAATTCATCGGGACCCAGAACAACTCATGTCAACCTTACGAAAGTTGAGACGACAAATGGACATCATCGTGTCTGAGGTATCAATGGTTCGTGACATTCGTGATCGTGAGATTCGTATCTACACAGATGCTGGACGTATCTGTCGACCGCTTCTAATTGTTGAGAATGGAAAACTTCTTCTAAGGAAAAGACATATTGATATGCTCAAGGAAAGAGAATACAATAATTATGGGTTAGAAGAGTTTTGATCAGTTCAATTTGTTGCAGTTTAAAGAAACCATTTTAAATCTTATTATTTTGTTTCTGCTTTGAAAAAAAAGATGGCAAGATTTGGTAGCTCGTGGTGTTGTGGAATATATTGATACATTGGAAGAAGAAACTGTTATGATTGCTATGAATCCTGATGATTTGAACCAAGATCTTAAATACGCTTATTGTACGACATACACTCATTGTGAAATTCACCCAGCTATGATTCTTGGGGTGTGTGCCTCAATTATTCCATTCCCGGATCACAACCAATCTCCACGTAATACTTACCAGGTAAGGAAGGAATTCTAACACTTTTATTGGCACAAAACAAAATGCAATATTTTTGGACTGGACGTAATGAAATGTAAATAAATTCGACTGAATAATACTTCCTGCAATGTCAAAATTCAAATCAATAGATTTTGAACAAATGAGTAATGATCAAGAAACCTTTGGTTGTGTATGAAACATAATGATTCCAACGTTGTATTCTTCTACTGGATTCGAACGTATTACTTATTAGAATCGTTCGTGTGTTTAAATTTTATTTTAATAACTTCAGAGACGCAGAATAGAATGCTCACTATAGTTCAGCTCAAATAAACATATTTATAGTCATGCGTATTAAAGTTTGAATATTTTATTTTTATCTAGAGTGCTATGGGAAAGCAAGCCATGGGAGTGTATATTACAAATTACCATGTCCGGATGGACACCTTGGCCCACGTCCTTTACTATCCACAAAAGCCACTTGTTACCACCAGATCAATGGAGTACCTTCGCTTCAGAGAATTGCCGGCCGGTATTAACAGTATTGTAGCCATTGCCTGTTACACCGGATACAATCAGGAAGATTCCGTCATTTTGAATGCGTCAGCTGTCGACCGTGGATTCTTCAGATCAGTATTCTTTCGTTCTTACAAGGATCAAGAGTCGAAGCGAATTGGAGATCAGGTATGAGAGTATGGTTTTACATAATTATACAATGATTGGACACAATTTAAATTTGCTAAATTCAAATTAATTGAATTTTGTTTTGACTTGAAGGAGGAAATGTTTGAGAAACCTACCAGGGAGAAATGTCAAGGGATGAGAAATGCAATTTACGATAAGTTGGACAGTGATGGAATTATTGCTCCCGGTGTGAGAGTATCTGGTGACGACGTAATTATTGGTGAGATCAGATATGGATGATCTTTAAGACTAATCCTTAATTGTCTGAATTATGTATTTCTATTTCTACTCATTTTTTAATATTATGAGTACATCTTAATATATGTATTGTATTTGCTGCAATACAGGAAAAACAATTTCACTTCCTGAGACGGAGGATGAATTCCAATCAGAAAGTAGAAGATTTGTCAAGAGAGATGCATCGACATTTTTGAGGAACTCTGAGACTGGAATAGTTGATCAAGTCATGATTACATTGAATTCAGAAGGTTACAAATTTTGCAAGATTCGTGTTCGTTCTGTGAGGATTCCTCAAATTGGAGATAAGTTTGCTTCCAGGCATGGACAAAAGGGTACCTGCGGAGTGCAGTACCGTCAAGAGGTAAAGTTATCATCTTAAAATTGTCTTTATTTTTGAAGTTGAGTTGAATTGAAATAGTTATAAGAATTTTCACACCATTCACAAGTTTTGTTTGACACTTTCCTGATTGCTCAAAATTAAATTATTTTGATCGTAGGATATGCCGTTTACTTGTGAAGGGCTAACACCGGATATTATTATCAATCCTCATGCCATTCCATCTCGGATGACAATTGGGCATTTAATTGAATGTCTTCAAGGAAAAGTATCCGCCAATAAGGGAGAGATTGGCGATGCTACGCCATTTAATGACTCTGTAAACGTACAAAAGATTTCTAACCTCCTCCAAGACTATGGGTATCAACTCAGGGGGAATGAAATTATGTACAATGGTCACACAGGACGAAAAATTTGTGCTCACGTATTTATTGGGCCAACTTACTACCAGGTATAGAAAGTTACACAAGTAGAATTAGTTGGAATTTCATAATGTCGTAATTTTGAATTAATGTTTTTATTTTTTTTATATTTCTAGCGTCTCAAGCACATGGTGGACGATAAAATTCACTCGAGAGCTCGAGGTCCAGTTCAAATTTTAGTACGACAACCTATGGAAGGTCGAGCGAGGTAACAATGAATGGAAAAGATCATTAGAAGTTGAGATTAAAGTTAAAGAAAGGCTCGTTTAATATTCACAACTTTTGACCCTAGGGATGGTGGTCTTCGATTTGGTGAAATGGAGCGAGATTGTCAAATTTCTCATGGTGCAGCTCAATTCTTAAAAGAACGATTATTCGAGGTAAATATTGTCTTACTTGAATTTTGTGAGTAGTGTAAAATTTTTAGCGGTTTTGATCATGTTATTTTTACATGACACTGACAGGTCTCGGATCCCTACCGAGTTCATATTTGTGATTGTTGTGGGCTCATTGCTGTAGCCAATTTGAGAAACAAAACATTTGAATGCAGAGGTTGCAAAAATAAGACTCAGGTGAGACATTTTACAATGGTTTTACAGTTTGAGCGCTTAAACAATATTTCAGAAGTTAATTGTATTTTCTTTTTTACAGATTTCACAAATTCGATTACCGTATGCGGCGAAATTACTTTTCCAAGAGCTGATGGCTATGAATATCGCTCCACGACTGATGACAGCTTAGGGCTAACAAGGGAACATATTGAACTGTAAGTTTTAGAACAATATGAAACTTGGTGGAATGGTCAAATAAAATATGCAGATTACGAAAATCACCATAACTCGGGCCCAGATT